>VXBI01014101.1:640060-654443 GCA_013397375.1 Toxostoma redivivum
TTTTTTTTTTTTTTTTTTTTTTTGCTAGGAAACATAGATTAATTCTCCAAATCTGGACATGCTGGAATGTTTGTGCTTAATTGGATGTTTCTGTGTTTTCATCTCAACATTAGGTAACTAGAATAGCTGTAGTGAATTGATTTGATGTGAGAGGGGGGAAATTGGAACTACCTCTCTGGTATTTTGGGAACTTGGAGGTGGAAGAGCTAGGTTTGATTTGCTTTTTTTTCAGTGTAAATTTACTGGTACAAGTGCAAATCAGATCTACGTCAGGGTCCATATTGGTCTACACTGCCTCATTTTTCTTATAAATGAGAGAAAAGCCATATCACAGCAATGGGACTTCTCTTCCACCAGTTTTTACAAGCATTGTAATTGCTATTTCAGAGCTTATCTCAGTTATATTTTTGTTTTCAGAATATAAGTCGAATATAAGTCTAATGTTGCTCACCATGTCTAGTGTGGTAGTTGTCACCTCTAGCTTTGAAATTTACTTAAGTTAGTACACAATCAGGGTTTTTATTATAAAAGAAAAAACAAAATAACTTGCTTTCCTGTCAGCCCACTCCCTTGCTTATACAACTAGTTTGGTTTTGTTTGGTGTTTTGGTTTTGTTTGTGTTTTATTTTTTTTTTTTTTTTTAATTCTATCTTTTGATTTGCTGACTTCAGGAACAACGGATACATTTTTGAAACCTCTTGTTCTGTTTTGTCCTTAATGTACAGCTGTTTAAGAAAATACTGAATTAATTGAGGCCTTAAAAGGTATCTTTTTTTTCCTTAGAAAACCTTAATGTACTATGTACAAAATGGTATTTTTATTTTTACTTTTCTTTTTCTTTTTGGTTTTGACTACAGTTTTGATTTTCTGTGACTTCTGTTAAAGAAATGGCATGTTCTCACTTTGCAAAGTTTCAGCTGTGTTAGACGCATAAAGAAACAGCAATAAAAGAAGCCTAACACAAATCTGCCATTGCAGGTAAATTTCATTTGAAGCTAACATTCTTTTCTACTTAGACAATACTTAGCTATTGTTGTCTTAAAACAACTTCCCATGAATTGTATTGTTCTTGGGGTTTATAAGGGCTGGATGCAAAGCTCCCTGAAGTCAGGAAGAGACATTCCATAGACTTGAATTGGCTTTGGATCAGCCTGTCACGTGAGATTAGCTCCTGACAGAAGATGTAATAAGCACAAACCCAGAAAGGAATGATTTAGGGATGGAATTTCATTCAGGATGCGATCATCTTTGTGTTGTGAATATCTCTTAGGAACAATGTTTTTATTTTCTGTTAAAAGTGTCTGTATTCCTTGGTATTGGGAATATAGAGTTTTTCTTCTCACTTATGCCTCAAGTCTATTGTCTATTTGTGTCTGTATTTAAATACCTTGTTAGGGTAGTCTGTCTTTGGATACAATAGCTCCAAATCTCTCAGATGAGATTTCGTGTTATTCAATAAAACTATGCATAATATGCACAAAGTTAAGGAAAGAGGTTTTTTATGTGAAATAGCAAGTTAAAAACAATGGTTTGAATTCTGTTTTTCCTTGTTAAAGCAAAATAATGTACTCTGTATAAGAAATTACTGGCTTTCATAGTTTCTCTTTTCATAGAACAACACCTCTCTCGAAAACCCAGAAGAGATTGCTGTATAAAATGTGAAAAGTGGCAAAATCAGATATTTGCCATTTTTCTGCATTTGAAGCTTATGGAACTTGCACACTGTAAAAGTATCCATGAGAAAAACAGTATAGTTTTGTATAACAAAATAAAAGGAGGGTATTTTACAGCAGAGTTAAGTAAAGCAAAATTTGGATTAGGAATCTATTAACTTTCAAAGGTGATTCTTACTAATAAATCAAAGCCTGTGACACTCCCAGACCCTCTAGTGATGCTGGACATAGTTATCTTTAAGGGGAAATTATCTTTAGGGGAAGATTGCCTTTGTTTCTTATCGATTGTGTTTTTTCTAATAAATACAAAGCCTACAAAGTGAATAATGAGTGATCTGTTACTCTTTTTTTCCACTTTCATACAAAATAAAGCATTTACTTACTCTCAGCTGAGATCACACACAGCCAGTGATTTATTTCATGTGAATAAAAGCTACATGAGGGGCATAAAAGGCTAGTGGAACCACAACCAACCAAAATCTACATGAAAACATGCCTTTCACAAAAGCCTGCCTGCATTCATGTATTCCACATGTGCACAGGGAAAGGATTGCTTCCTGAACTACAGCTGAATATTTCTTCACTTTTTTTCCCATGCAGACTATGGTTAATGATTCAGTTGGGAAATCTGACTAAATCTTTAAAACTTCTTTTATGCAGACTGTGGCAGGAAATACTATAATTTACTAAGGAAATTCAAATATATCACTAATGCTCATTTTATAGATATTTGTAGCTGTACTTTATAATTACACTTAAGGATTCTAAAGATCATTGGTTTGTTTTTGGTTTGCCTTCATTTGCCATTATCCATGTGCTGCCTTTCATGCTTAAATGTTTGTGTGAGGAATAAAGGAAGTCTAAGAAGTAACACTGCCAGTGGTGTATCTCTGAAGAAACAGTTAAAGAGAATTGCCCTCTAGACATTGTATACTGTAGGAAAAATGCTGTAAAATATAAATACTGATCAAATGCTATATGAATAAAATACCTTTTTTCTAGTTAAGCAGCACAGCAGTACTAAAAGTACTTTCAGTACTTCACAGCAGTACTAAAAGCAACCTATAATTATGTTGATGGCATATTTATATAATTATGCAGTTGATAAAAATGAAAAATTATTTGCAGAAAGTTTATTAACATGACAGGAAGAAAGATATATAGTAAAAACATAGAAACATAGGATTTATCAATTTGGAAGGCACCCATACAGACAGATCATCAGGTCCAACTCTCTGCTCCTCACAGGACAGCCTAAAACTAAACCATGTGAATAAGAGCATCATCTAGACACTCCTTGAACTCTGTCAGGCTTGGTGCTGTGACCCTATGCCAGTGTCCTACCATCCTCTCAGTGAGAAACTTTTTCCTAACGTCCAACCTGAAGCTGTCTTCCCCTGGTTCAGCTTTGTTCCATTCCCACTTGACCTCTCGCTGCTCAGCAGAGAGGAGATTGGCGCCTCTGCTCTGCTCTCCGTCCTGAGGAGGCTGGGTGCTACCATGAGATCCTCCTCAGTCTTCTCCAGGCTGAGCAAACCAAGTGACCTCAGCCACTCCTCAAAAGTGTTGCCTTTGGCACCATCTTGTCACCGTCCTCTAGACAGACTCTAATAATTTGATGTCCCTCCTAAGTTGAGGCACCCAAAATTGCACACAGCATTGGAGATGGGGCTGTACTTATGCAGTGCACAGTGGGACAATCACTGGCCTCGACAGGCTTGCTTTGGCTCGTGATGCTGTGCCTCACAGGACATGGTTGGCCCTCTGGGCTGCCAGAGCACACTCAGATTCACATTTCCATTAATCCAAATCCTCAGATCTCTTTCTGTGGGGCTTCTCTCCAGCCCAGTTTGTATGTTTAACCAGGATTGTGCCATCCTAGATGGAGAATCCAGCACTTGCTCTTGTTAAATTTCCTTTGGTTGGTGATTGTGCTGCTCTCTAATATCTGCAGGTGTCTCTCTGTATAAGGCCTCTTGATCCTTGACTGACTCCACAGCTCCTCCTGTGTTTTTCAGCAAACTTACTCCTGTGTCCACATAATTTATATAAATATTAAATAACACTGGCCCTAAAATTTAGCCCTGTTGAACCCTATGGTTTAGTTCACCTATGGGTGACTGGCTGCCAGCCCATGTACTATAACTCTTTGAACCCTCATCTTGTCATCTTAAAAAGATGTCATCTTACAAGAATCTTCACGAGAATAAATTTGTCTTCAAGATGAGAATGACTTTTGTTCTGTATGAAATAGAAGTTATGTAACTGTCTTGAGCATCTTTGAAGTGTCAGCTGTGAATTTCACAGTATCGTAACTTGGAAAAAACAACCTGCCTTTTTCTCTATGCCTAAGGCAGCAAGAAAATTAAGAAAGGCATGAAATAACCAGAATTATAACAACTTAAATTTTCAGAGTATCTCCTATTTGCCTACACTAGCCCACTGATGAACATTAGTACCAATGTGTTCATGTGCCCTCAACTTGATCTATACACTGTTTCTTTTATAATTTGTGCATAAACAAGTTTACAGCTTATACAGACAACATGTGTTTTAACTTATGTAAATTACCTTGGCCTAAGTGCATGCATGGTTCTTCAGCTGCTCTGTCATAGCTACTTATGGCTAAAGATTTTTGTCTTTGAGGCCTTAATAAAGAAGGAGACCTTCGGTTACTTTGCACTAAACCACTTCTATCTTGCAAAATGCATTTCCAACTTCATGCTCAACATATCTTTAGTTCTTCTGCCATTTATGTCTTCTTCCATCAAACCTAATCATAGTCTTATTTTCTTTTAGTGAGCCTGGAAGGTGAAAGTGGGAATTTTTGGTAAGCTGTTAATTTAATGTGCTGGTCTATAAGCAATCTGTACACTGACAATCCTACATCTTCCAATTCAACTGTGGCATGTGGAGGTTTAATACAGAAGGGAAAAAAGCTCTGTTCAGGGAAATAATAGGGGGAAAAACTAGAAAATCAGGTAGTGTTGCTGTTTTCTGGGAAGATATGCTTAGCACTGGTGACAGAATAAAAGAGAAATACTGTCTTTTCCTTGGGATTATTATGTTGTCATTGGGTTTGCTGAGTCTTTCTCATACCAGTCCATTAAGGACGAATGGGTCCATTAACCAAAGAAATTTGTTAAATGAATTTTATTTCTATTTTGCAGCCAGCATTTCATATGCACAAGGGAAAGGCAAAGGCAGCTGAGGGATCCAACTGGGAGTATCAGTTGGTATGAAAAAGAGTGCAGCAAGGGGGGCAGGTGACTTGGCTTGAGTTTATTCCCAGGTTTCAGCCCACTGACGATGTTCACTGTGTGAGTAGTGCTCTCTCTTGGGCTCTCTTTAACAAAAATTCAATGATTTCCCTCTGAGGCAAAACTTAAGCATTGTTCTGGAGCTAATTTATTTCAAAGACTGTTCCCACTTGGCAAAGTGGATAACACAATTACTTACGATTCTACTAATCCCACATGATTTTCTAATACTATTGAAGTATGTCTCTTACCCTGCATGTAATGTGATGCAACATCCCAGTTCATGTATCACATGCTTTCAGTTCTGTGCCAAAAAATGCTGCTCTGATAAAAGCTTCAATACAGCCTGCATAATAATGAAATTAAACTGACTGGGGGAAGGACCACACACAAATATTTATGTCAGGGCCATGGAGGCCCAGCTGAGACACTTGGCCCAGCATCAGGTGATGTGAACACGGTCCTGCAGAGTGAAGGCAGGCAGTTCTCCAGCCCTGGACATAAAGGCTCTTCCTGGGCCAGATGCTTGTAGCAGTAGAGGTGTAAGGTCATGCTGACAGGTCAGTCTGGGCGTGAAGTAATAGTGTATAGGATGGCAGCAAGAAAACAAAACTTTATGGATGGTGCTATTCCCATTTTGAATTAGCTATACTGTTTCACTGTATTTTCACTGCTAGGTGGCATTGCTTTTGCATGTAATTTGGTTTCTTTGGGACTGTGTTCACTTTCTAAAGAAAAAAGGCTATCTTGAATTCAAGCTAAATCTCAGTTGGAATGATCTCTTTAAACTTTGCAAATGAGATCTTAATCTACCGGGAAAGCTTTCTGAGGTTTGGTTGGTTTTATTTTTTTCCATTGTGTGCTTCTGTGGGTCCAGGATGAAATAAACTTTTCTTTTTAAGGTGCAATTTTTGATATATCCAATTAGAAATTTCTTTCGCAGTTGTATTTTTTAGGTTATGTGGTGAGTGTCTGGAAAGTCCTAAAGATGATGTCACAATGGAGAAAAAATAGTCTGACAAACAGCAGGACTGCAAAGGAATAATCTGTTCCTTGTGTCTTCTACCTACATAAGAATTAAGTGTAGCTGCAGCCACAGAATTTGCCAATGCTCAAGGCTGTATAAATGCATGCACATGAAGAGCTAGTATGTTTTACTAAGGCTCTATTCACACATCCTCTTCTGACTGCAACTGTGCTGGCTGAGATGGTTCCTGCCCCTAATAACTCCTTACTGTACTTCTGCCAGAGTGACTGTGCCAGTTGTGCTGCTCCTGTGCATGGCTCCTAATCCACTCTGCTTGAAATGAACAGGGCTGGTGAAGATCTATTACTGTAACAGTGTTAACTTTTTTTACTAAAGAGGGTCAGAGGTTGCTCACAAGGAAAACAATGTATGTAAAACTGGCAGGGCAATAATTCCAATATCAGAGCAGTAACGAGCCTCTATGAGATAGATTGTAAACTTTCAGTGGGACTGCCAGAACTGGGAGATTTGTTGATGGCCTTGTGTGCATTTAATTATATCACGGATTTTTCAGTGTTTTCCTCTTGCTTATAATTTCCTCTTAGGTTTGTATATATGTTGCCTGTTCACAGGTAATTTGTGTTATCCATTGTCAGTATTCAGTTAAATAAAAATATTTATAGACTTGGGGTTCATTGGGTTTTTTTCCCCCCGTCTTAACTTTTCCTGTTTTACATTCTTGCCGGAGCTGCTCTGAGGGCTCTGTACTGATTGATTTAGAATCAGGCCTCCTGTTCTGTTTAAGCACATGCAATTTGTTTTAAAAATAACAAGATTAAACACTGAACATAAATTATTAGGATCTGTCACTGAACAGAAATCCTTGGGGTCTGGTTTAATTCAAAGTGCACCAAAATCAGAAAGATCAATTCAAACAGCCCTTATGTGGCTATCATCAACATTTTGTCTGAGATTTATATGAATTCTAAAACTTTTTTAAAAACATCTCTTTTTTCCCTCTTTGCTACTTTTTTTCTTGCTGTTTTATGCCTTATTTTTTTATGGTAGTAAATTAATATAGAGGAGAAGAGAGTTTTTAAAGATGTCAAGATTCTTGGCTGTTTGAATCCCATGCCATTCCTTTTGTGAATTTAGTTTCACTCTTTCCTGGCAGACATTAAAATAAATAAATATTGGCTGAGCTGAGTAGATAATAGTAGGTGATTTAGAACTGGCTTTAAAACAAGCATTATAAACCCCAGTGTTTGCATTATAAATGATTAATAGCTTGATTTTCAAAATGTTGACATTTATCTGTTATCCTGTATTTGTTGCATTAACACTGCCACATCATTGACTTTTAAATTAGGAAGAATATTGTCAGTGTAGAAAAAAATTATATTGATGCCAGTTTAGAAAAAAATGAGTGCAAAACAATTTACCATTTGGACATAGTTCATTAAACTAAAGATGGTTTAGAAGCTTGTATACTGTGAAATCCATCACATTTTAGACCAGACTTTGTTCTCATTTCGAGCTAAAGAATTTCATGGCAGGATAATATTTTAGCAATGTGTTACAAAAGTTGTAAAAGTGCAAGAGTCTGAATTTAGACACTAGTTTGGCTAAACTCCAGATTTGTGCATATGTATGGATCATCAGTAGATTGGTCTTGTTAAAGGTTTTTACTTGTATATGTGATTTCACTTATATATTTGGAGTGGGTTTTCAGCAGGACCTTCCATAATAATAAAGGAGAGAACAGTGTTTCTCTAGGTGCTTGCCTGACTTCCAGTGTTTTGGCTGGATGTGTATTATTTCTGTTTGACCATTTTGTTCAATTTAATTCCCTCAGGTGAAAGAGGGTGAAAAATAAAACTGTCTAAAAGCACCCATGATACTCTCTGGTAGTTTTGTGGAAAATTGATCACTAAATATTCTGGAAAATAGGGGGAAAACTGATCCAATTATCAATCACACATCTGTGTAGAGAGCAAAACAGTTTGAAAAAATGTTAAAATCACATTTCTTTTTAAAATATGAGTGTATAGAAATTGATATCAGTCCTTAACATAGAGCATGCACACCATTTAAAATGTCTGTGTTTATTTAGTAAAGTTATGTCAGCAAGCAACGTCTGCCTGTTAGAAGTATAAATCTGTATGACACTGACTTGGTAGAAATACTGTGGGTACATGTGTACAATCAAGGCATCATGATGACAACATCAAGGCACTTTAGACAGAGTGGTTGGCTTTTTAGAAGGCAGATATTTGTGAGTGGTTTCAAAATCAGAAAACCAAAGGTTTTTTTTCTTGTTGACACTTTTCCTTCCACTGGCTTTGTAAAATCTTCCTGATGTTCTCACAGGTACATTAGGACATTATATGCAATTATGGAAAGCAAAATAAATCCTTAGTTTATTGGATAAATTTGGAAACAATTTTTTGATATTTCTGACAGCCCTTAAATGAGGATGTCAGAGTGCAAAGGTCAAGGTATAGAAGCCTTGGGATATCAAAAGGTGATGAGAAGAATGGCTGGGATTTCCAGCAGCCTGAGAGTACTCTTTTGTCTCTGGTGGTCAGTTGTCGAGGATGATGCCTGTGGACATCAAAGAAATGTACAAACAGTGTTATCAAGGCCTGTCCTTTGCCCCCTGCCATGTAATGGGCCTCTTTTCAGGAAAACATTGGGAAAGCTGAGAAAGCGAGTGTCCTATCATAGTGCTATTAATTCAGCAAGAAAGCAGATCAATAACATTTGCACTAACCAGTAAAACAAATTGTTAGTTTCTAAAAATGCAGATTAGTCAAGCCTATAAATTAGACACTGCACATCCAAAAATCAATTTTAATGTTTTTTTTCATAATGTGTATGTAATGAGACCTTAGTTTCAAAGAATTCCTTTCTTGTCTTCTTGGAAATATGGAGAATTGGTCTGAGAAAGTGGAACAAAACAAACCCCCTACCTTCCTTTAACACTTGCAAAGAAGTTTTGTTTGTAGGGTGTTTTTATTTGGTTGGTTTATTAATGTATTATATGTACTGAGGTATTTTTAAAAACAAAAAGGAGCTGATATTTCATGCAATTCATGCTTGAAATATTGACTTTGATGCCTGGAAGAGTTGTGCCATCATTTTCAAGATAATACATTTCAAATCTATTCACCCTTTTAGTACTGGCGAAGGAGCAGCTATTGTGAGCTGTTTGTGCTAAATGCAATAAAATGTTATAAGAGAAAACATACTGATTGCTTCATGTGATTTTGGATTTCTTTTTAAAAATCAGAGCTCTTTAAACCCTCAGTTTTGCAATGAAAATCTATTTATGGCAAAGGAGTAGCATTCCCTGTTTTTCTGTAGCTAATAAATGGATGGGGTTCCTGAAAAGCTGCAGACTCACCTGAGTGGGAGTGCTTGCTTTGTTGAGTAGTGCTAATGGCAGGGAGACTTCATCTGTATGTGTCTTCTGATAAACTCATTGCTCTGGACTCTGTCAGTAAGGGCTGTTAAATGTGACATACAGAGAAGTGACTAATAGCAATAACTAAATGTTATATTTCTGCGTAAGAGACATATTTTGCTTTTACCTTTTATGCAAAATTCTTGTGAGGTCATGCAAGTAGAGTGATGAACATCAATTGATGAAGGAAACTACAGTATAAGCAAGTGTTGTATTATGCATTGATAGCTGAACCTCAGCCTGAGAACACATAAGATTCTCTCTGTGTGTGTAGGTATGTATGCACTGGTAGCTCCTACCCATTTGATTTATTTTTATCCATCA
The DNA here is from genome assembly GCA_013397375.1 of Toxostoma redivivum. NCBI lineage: Eukaryota > Metazoa > Chordata > Aves > Passeriformes > Mimidae > Toxostoma > Toxostoma redivivum. Next base: position 649,751 of record VXBI01014101.1, read on the forward strand.
CTAGGATGTAGCTAATGCTTCAGAAAAACTTCTTAATAGCATACTGGGACACTGTTGTGTGGAAAAGAAAACAAACCAAAGGGATACATAGAATTTATTTGGAGTAAGCAAAGCTTCAAAACTGCTTATTATATAACTGCTTATAAAGTAAAAAGCTATTCAATCAGAGGAAGTTCTGTAAAGCTCTGCTTTGGTAAAGGATATCACCTTAATGGGAAGATGCTATTCATGTAGTATATAGACCGGTAATTGAATGCAGGAGATGATGAGGCCAAGATAATAATGTACAATTTCCAAGTCCATAATGTCAAGCACTGAAAGAAGTCATCAGTCAGAGTGTTAGGAAGAGTGACTTAGATAACAGAATTCTAGAAGAGGTAGGGTTATTTTCTGTGAACCATTTATTCCTACCTTTTCTTCTGCAGAATTTTTGGCACAGGAGACAATGAGGAAGGGCAATATTTCAATCTGAGAGTAACCTGTGCCCTCCTATGGGCTTGACTCATACTTTTCTGTGGGCAGACATGATGTTCCTGAGTCTAAGACAGCTTTTAGACAAGCAATAGTTATTATTATTCGTCAGTAATTTTTCACGTTTCCCTGCATAGGATAAAATCTTGAGAACACTTCATTTATAGTTAATCCCATATTCTGTCATAGAGATAGTGTTTGGGTACCATTAATAAGATGTTTTTCTTTATTCTTCAGGCAGGTAAACTACTCAGAATCAAAGGTAATTGGAACTTCCAAAGTTTTTGTTAGAAGTTTAAATTTGTTTTCTGCTGATCTTGTGCTAGCATTTCTGAATGCATCATCTTCATGCTTTCACATTATACCATAAATTGCTATATTTTTCTGAAAGAGCCTTTATCAAATGTCTAGAAAAAAGACTGTCTTTTATATGAAATAATTACTGCTACTGGAAAAATTATATGTATGTGTAAAATATACTGGGTGCATAATTACAGGGGAAAATAGATGCTGGCAGTTGTGTAAGAGCTGCCTGTTAAAGGCAAGAAATTTGCTGTTACATAAAAGCTTGCTCTTACCATGTCAGTTGGTGCAATCTGTCCAGCTGTGGTGTTTCAGACATACCATTTTGTACTGTTCCTGCTGTCTGTGTAGAGTGCTGCTCCATTCTTTCATCCAGCCCCATGAGCTCTGTTCTTTAAGTCTCTCTCGATCATGAGAGACTGTTCTCTGCTGCAGGAACAATGCACAATGGGTAATACTCAAATGTGAGAGCAATGCCCAGCATTTTGGAAAAATGTGAGACGCTATCAACCAACTGAAATTGTACTATGTGCAATATGTTCTGCTTTTTTTAGTAGATCTATTGCTCTGGATTGCCTTTCCTAATACTTCTTGTGTATGTGTTGCAGAACATGCAATCGTGATTTCAAAAAAGAGCAAGACAAAATGTCAAACAAGGCAAAAATATCATAATGACAGTGTTTTCCCTCCAGCTTCTTTTCTGTATTATGAGGTGTCAAAAATTACTGGTAAGGATTTTAACATTGCTTTCAGCATAAGGTCAGAAATCACACATCTTTCAAATTGAGTCCTAATTTTGTTGATGAATTTACTATCATTCTGGCAGACTTGGGTCCAGAATGGCTTTTTGATAAATACTGAGAATAAAAGAGCAAACATTATACTTAATTATGTAATTTTATCATGAATACTTGCTTTTTAAAAATTTTTACTACTTTTTTCAAAGGTCAGCAGCATGTATAGTCACTATGCTATTGCAGCACCACATTTGGTTTAGAATGCTAAACTAAAGTATATTTTGTTTTTTTTTCTTTGCAATTATGCACTCAGTATTCTGTTTAACATGAAGTTTTGAGGCCTTGGAAACTGCATTTAATTTTATATTGTGGTAGCATAATGAAAATATTTTTACATTGTAATATGTTCACAGTAGGTAATTATAATGTATTCAGCTGAAAAGTGCAATTATGTTAATATATGAGAAAATGATGAAAAATTCATCCCTTTGTATTTTTTGCTTGGGGTGAATTGATAGACTAAACTTGTTTAAATGGCTGTGCTGTTTTGAATTAGGTATAATAAAATTTAAAGCAAAGATGAATTAATTCTCATGAAGAGAATGAGAAAAAGGATCCAAAGTTTGCAAAACAGTGTCTATAGCTCCTCCAAATAACTGCCTGTTGTTTTTATGTAACAGAAGAACAGAGGCAGCTGAATTCCCTGTCTTTAATACTATTTATTATATTTGCAAATACTAGACCTGTTCAGATTTTTTTTTTTTTAATATTAGAAAAATCCCTATCTTTGAGTCCTTCTTCTAGCTTTCTTGTAAGGCCCCTTTAGGCACTGGAAGGTGTTTTAAGGTTTCCCCAGAGCCTTCTCCTCTCCTGGGCTGAAGGCTGAACAACCTGAACTCTCTCAGCCTGTCTCCATGGCAGAGGTGCTCCATCCTTCTGATCATAGTTTTCAACTATAACAGGGAATTTCTATGACTATCCAAATAAGGAAAACTATTTTTTATCAGAAAAATTACTTTGAAGATTGTTTTTATGTGGCCATATACTTAGGCTTTCCAAGTAAAATTGCAGAAATAGAATGATTGATTTCTTTAAATTCCATATATCTTCCAACATTTAAACTAAATAGTAAATATTTAATGAGCTACATTCAGATCTGAGCTTTTACACAGTCTGACATTGATTGAAATTTTTGAACTCAGACTCTTAAAAGTATTTAGATAACATTACCTGGCATGGATTTAATTTGTAATTGGAGATTCAGATGCTCATAGAAGCTACCTTAATTTCTCTTCAGAGTGTAAATCTGAATGTAAGTCAGTAAAATGAAGAAAGAAGATATCCTTACTTTCCTGTCATTCTCTGAGGGTGATATTAAGTAATCACTGAAGTATTCAGGAATTATGATATATAATCCATGATTGGAAAGAAAAGAAATTGGAGGTTGTCGTGGCTCTCAAAAGTAATGTGGTACAGTTTTTAAGTGAGATTGAAAGCTATACTATTGTGAGCATTCTCAATTAATACATCCAGTATACAGCACGAAGATCTTCAGTATTATAAGTGACCAGACGATAGATTTCTCAAGAAAAATATATATAAACCCAAGGTCAACTAAAGAGATTAAAACTCTAATGATTCATAGTAATTAAAGTACGATGTTTGAATAGAAAGATGTGCTGTAATACAGCAGCTTTGTGTATAATTGTACTATGTTACATTTGTCTGGCTTGCAAACAGATATACGTGTTCCTCTCTTGATGCACAGAATATGAAAAAAGCCATCCATGGCTGCACACAGACATGGTTCTTTCCAAAGAATATGTGGGGCTTGGAAATACACCTAAATGGAAAATTGGGAAATAGGTACAAAACATGGCAACGAGTGGGGATGGTACGAGTATCTTTAGTAGTTTGCAGTGCAATAGCATCCTCGCTGTCTCAGTAGTTGGAGAGAGGCAGTGGGTTAGCACAGGCAGATCAAATCACACACACTGAGCACAGATTTGTTCAATTAGTTTCAGTTCACGTTCACAGCAGAATGTAATGTGCCTGCTCCCCAGGTATGAGATGGTGCCCTGTCTTGTCTCCTGACCCAATGTACTGTACAGCATCCTCCATCACATGGCTTGGCATATGAGGTCTTTCACAAAGAGAGTGCAGAAAGTTGAGAGTTCTTAAGAGCTGTTTTTCTAAGCACTCAAAGGGATGTTACTCAGCCTAGAGGTTCAGAGGCTTTTTTGCCCACACGACAATTACTACAGATGAAGGAACACTCTTAAGGAAGTGTTTTGAACAGTTGGAGTCTTTAATAGCTACAAAAGTATCAGTGGGCTGTAGTTTTCAAGTTTTTATTAAATGGTTTGTGAAAATGCATTTAAGATTTTTACACAGATACAGCATGACTGAATATGTGGTGGATGCTTTTGTGCAGCATATGAATAAAAATTAAATGTGGGTAAGACATAAAAGCTGCAACAGTTTGTGATGGTTAAGAGTGATGAAGAAACAGATGTGATATTCTGAAATATTCCTGTTGGGCCCTGAAGAAAGGAAGGATTTTTCTGGTGTAGGTTGTACCAGTTGTAAAACTGGTGGTTAATAATGCATTCTATTGAAAAGGAACGGGAGGTTTTCTTAGGTATGATTCATCATTGTCTGTTGCAGTAATTAAGTCTGTTGCTTGCCTTGAGGTCAGCATGACCCTGTTTATTTTAATTTTTCAGTCTCTGGAGAAAGGAGGGCCTTGTTTAACTACTTGCAGAACTAAAGCTGAGTGCACAGTGCTTGGATGTAAACCATTGTGTACACAGTGTGATCAGGTGATGGGGAGCTGTAAGCAAACTGGAAGCTGAGTCACTTAACAATGTAGATGTACCCATAGACATGCCAGCTTTTGACTCTGAGAGTAGGATTTAGTTTGAGATGAAGGATGTGATTCTGTGTCTTGTTCACGTGCTTCTTTTGCAATTTGAGATGCCCTCAGGTATCCTGCCTGGCATGGTCTCTCTCCTATAGGTGTTTGTGGTACCTGTGTCACTGCCTCAGATACCCTGGAGCATATCAAAGAGCACTACACATCTTTGTGTAAGCAACTGAGTTGAGCCCCAATTCTTCCTAAATACAGAGGTCTTCGTGCAGCTACAGCTGCAGCACCCTGTGGTCAGTGAAGCCACGTGTGG
>VXBI01014101.1:654684-759470 GCA_013397375.1 Toxostoma redivivum
CCATCAGCCCGGACTCTGCAGCTGCGCGGGACCGGCTCTGCCCACAGCACCGGGAACTAAACCCAGAGAGTTTGCATCCAAAAACTGAGACGGAGTGAAACTGTTCTGTTTTGTTGTCAGTTTTTATAGCTGTTGTTGTTGCTGTTTACCTTGTTAGATATATTAGTAAAGAATTGTTATTCCTACCCCCATATTTCATGCCTGAAAGCGTCTGATTTCAAATTATAGTGATTAAAAGGGAGCGAATTACAGGGAAAGGGGCTCATCCCTCTCCTTGACAAATACCTGTCTCTTAAACCCAGACATTTCTGTATAAACACAAAAGACAGGTATGACTACAGCCATTTAAAAAACATTTTGAGAAGAAAAATAGTTGTCTCACTATACTATATTCTATGTAAGTCATTCTGATTGGTAGAACCCAGTAATAGTTTTTTCATACACAGTCTGCATGCAGAATGCTTCAAATACTAAGTTCATGGGGACTTTTCAAGTAACACTCTCCACTTTTACTTGCTAAAGTTGCTGGATAAATCAGTTATTTGATCATGAATAACTTTCTCTCATCTTCTTGGGAAAAAAAACCACAACCATTAAACTTTACAATCATATCTTAATTTTCCTTTCTGATTGCACAACTCTTTCCTTGTTCTTCCTTATAAATGCATGTCCTGCTAAACTGCTGTTATGATGCCATTTATGATATTTGTGCTTGTATTTTAACCTTTGCTTTAGACTTTTGAAAGTCTTGTAACCATGAGATTATAACCTCAAGTTTCATGTTTCACTTCTATTCCACTGTTCTCAATTTGTGAAAAACATGCCTTGTACATTCCTGTAAAATAAGATTCTCTTCTTTAATGCTTAGGGTACAAGGTACATATTTTACCTACCTTTTCTTGGGGTTATTATATGGTCAGCTTTCCCCTAACAACTGTTCTGTCAATGCATCACTTACATTACTGGCTCATTTCACACACAGATTTAGCAGCTCATTTCAGCAGGCAGTGCCCCTCTTTTCTTGTTGATGTTGTATCAGCAGCTGCATAATGACTAACTCTCACTGCTTCTGTATACAAGATCTCTTATACATAAACTCCACCCTCATTGCCCATTCCTGGAATTCCTGCTCTGTCTACTAGTCAAACACAATAGGGCCCTTTGTGCCCTCTTGCCCCTTCTCTTCCTCTGGAACTTCTGTTCCATGCTTATATCCAAAGCAGACAGGCTTCTTTTCCTTTCTGCATATCCATTCCTGAATATCAGGTTAACATGTTCTTCTTTAACATCTACCCTATGCTAATATACTTTAACAATGATGTGGTGTTTCCAGCCACAAAGCAAAATCAGAGACAGACACTGCAGTACTTCATTTTAGAAAACATCCTGGGCAGTGCATCCTAGAGGAGTTTTTCTCATGAATGCACTACAGTTATGGGGCAGATATATTTGGCTGGCATTAGTCAAGTTATACTTCTTTAAAAGGTGAATTTCCTGGCTTTTGTTTTAGTTGGCCTGGTAAATTATTAAAAGAGACTCTTTCAAAAATCACCTCTCACACACATGCATGTCTATTTCTTGCAATGTTTATTTTCCTTTTGGCTTTCTCTAAAACTTGGCTGTTAGTATAATATTTCAAGTGCCAGTTTGGTCAAGTTAATATGTTGAAGACACACAGTTGTACAGTGCTAATAGGAAACCAGTCATTCATTCCTCATTTCTTAGCGGAATGATTTTGTACCCTACTTGAAAATGCACGGCGGAGGTCTCCTGTATTTGGTGCTAAATACAGAACATTTATAAAGCTTCTAGTTCACTTCCATAGTAACAGAAAAAGGTACTAGTCATTTTCCTAAATAATTATTTACTACTTTTTGGAGAGTTTCTTTTTCATGTTCTTAAATGGAGTGCTTTCATCTAAAACCTAAGAATAAAATTGACTAGACCAGAGTACAGTCTGTCAGTTGAAAGAGACCCACAGTGATCATCCAGTAGAATTACCTGACCAGTTCAGGCCCAATCAAAAAATTTAAGCATGCTGAGTATATTGAAAGAGCATACATTAAAAACAATTACCACATAAACAATGAAAACTTTCAATTAATATGAAAATTGTTTTCAGTGAAAGCACTAAGTCACCAAAGTTCCCAACAACTCTTGAATAGTCTTTAAAATTCAGATGTTTCTCTCTTATGTTACAGAAGAATCAGAAAGTATATCTTTAAAATTTAAAAGTGTTATTTAAAGCATTTTTATAGAAAAAGATACTGTTCTTACCACCTTCCCTAGCCATGTACTTTTCCTTTGCATATATTAATGAACATATACTTTATGCATAGCTGGATGAGGGATCTGATCTAGCAAAACATGACCCTACAAAAACTACTAGTCTTCAGTTATATTAGCTGACATCAATGCCACTGAACAGCAGAGGGGGAATATACAATCAACAGTGAGAGGTGTTGCTTTTCAGCAGTAACCTGAGTTAGAGTAGCTTGAGCCAGTCATGAAACCATGTCCTGAGAGTCGAGGGTGAAAATGAAGTTTCACAAGCTGTGCCACAAATACTCTGCATATAAAGTTTGTAATGCTGCATATAAGGTTACACAGAACTTAATTCAACTCAGAGTCTAGACAAGTGCTTGATTTTACTCATTTCAGTAATATTTAACTGAGTTTAAAATCAAGCATGTATCTGAACTTTGCATGACTTGGAGATATGAGAAAAAGAAAATTCAATTATCAAAATTATTACTTTTATCTTCTGAAGTTATTTGTTACCTAAAGAAATGTTTGATAAATTTGTATACATTCCCTGTATGTGTACTCTAGCTGTATCTTGAAAAGATGCAGTGTCTGTTTAAATATAGTGCAACAGCTGTTTCTTTGTATATCCAGTGTTATATTGAACGTGTTCTCTCAAATATTGTTTTGATTTCCTATCCTTTTGTGAAGGAGATATGGGCATAGTACCAACACAAAGATAATATTGCTACATACCTGATTTCATTCTGTTAATCTTTTCTTCTCTTAGCAAAACAAAATGCCTACAGAACACACTTTATGCTTTCTTTAGTGATTTTGATATCTATATAGGACAAAAGAACACCCTTATTTCTTAAAAAACCCCAAACTGTTTCAGTCCTTCCAAAACCTTCCAACAAAACTGTTGATGTTAATAATGTTTCAGACTGATAGATTTGTGTGTGCCTTGCTGGGAGCACCATGACCCAGCACAGCACTTTTGTATTAATAAGACATAAAGTCAGACCATTTATCATTTAATATAGCCAGCACACAAGTTAGAGAACAGCCTGCCAGGGTATATTGTGGTCTCGTAGCTTAGTTTTTGCCATAGTTGCAGAATAGAAAGCTTTGAAACCTTCTTATGCTGCACTGTGACAGGAGTGTACTCGTGTCATGGTGACCCGATTGAGTTGTTCAGTTGAGCACAGTGCTGACTCAGGAGCCTTAAGTGTGCTCACCAATTTGCCAAGCAGCAGACTCTTCTGAATGAAACAAAAAAGAAAGCTCCGCAAAGACATAATCATTGGCAGTTACCACAGGTGTAAGGTATTCAGCACTGCAATCAGGATATGAATCTTCAGGAGTCGTTTACTGGAAGTCACTGAGGAGCACATGCTTTCAGTAGGGTACAGTATATTTTTAATTGCATATTTCCATGCTGAAAATACTATGTAATAAAAATATTGATGTATCATAGCATACAGCATCTTATATTGGTTGCTGTTCAAATATAATATTTTTGAGACATTTTACAGCTAATATTAATGTTTTAAATATAATTAATTTGTCTGTATTTTCTGTCTCTTGTTTGCTATCCTTGGTTGTAGTGATTTCCTCTTAGGAAAACTTTGAAATACTAAAAGTTCAGACAACTTGAATTTTTAAACTCTCAAAGTAGACCACTCAGATATAAAACTGCTAAGTTCAGTTTCTTAAATTAATGAAATTTGAGGATTCCACTGATATTTTTAACCAAACATATTTGATTAATGCTTTGGATTGCATATTTTTGTTTGCATGTTGTTTGAATATTTCTTATTTAATGCATTTTCAACATATAATACGCGTGCAATCGACTTCCTGATTGAGTAAACCCTGAGTTTTGTAACTATTTTGTAATGTGATACACTCATCTACAGATGTATTTGCTATCCACAGATGGTGAGGCACATCTTAGATTACTCCCATTGTATTTGGGTCCATTCTTTGTTCATTAGATGGAAAATATGACCCAGATACACTAGAGTGTGCTCTGCTAGGAGAAATCAGTGAAGCTGTCTTTCAGGCAGTAAGAGCATTTGCTGTGGATGAGGTGAAGCCTCTGAACCTGAGCACTCTGTGTGTATCCTTGGAGAACTGCCACAGGTACTGGCTCTGCCTCTGCTGGCCTGACAGGCAGCTCCAAAGGGTGTTTAAGCTGTACATTCTGATATCTCTGTGTGCATGTGGCTGCCCCACAGAGCTCCACTGCTTCCAGGGGGGAACCTGCAGGGGTAGGGGTAGGAATGAGTTTGGAGGTTTGGTGTAAGGAAAAACAAAAGTCTGGTTTTGAGGATGGCTCAAAAAGCTAACTTGTACATCAGTACAGCATTATTCTTTATATACTCCTTTTGGATTTGGTAAAGGTTCTTGGAAACACTCTATAGTACCAATAACCAGAAGAAATACTAATATGCCCCAAGTTCTGGTTTCTTAGAATTTTCTGTAGAAAATTCATGCATTTCAAGATCATCTCTCTCCTGGCTTGCCAATCTGCTCCCTACTGCTTTACTCTGAAATCTCAAGTGGCTGTTCTCAAAGGTACAGAGGAGATGTCTGAGACAGTTCTTGGAAAGAGAGTTGTGTCTCCTTAGGTAATAAATGAGAGAGCCTTTGCACTTACAGGATTGTACAACTTGGGGATATTTTTTACTAATTTGCCAGTTACCACTTTGACCATTGCTTCCTAGCTCTGATTTGTGGCATCTACTTCCCTCCCTTTCTCCTACCTCTACTTGGTTTCTTCTATTGCTTAACAAGCTCAATTGGTTTTATGTATGTAATTCTTTTTTAAGAGAGTTTGGAGGTGGCCTCTGAAAAAATTGCTTTCATCCAAAGCCAGGAGCTGATCAAAGCAATGCACAAAAGCCAAATGGGAGCCAAGGCAGCACTGCCTGACCAGCCACAGGATCAGGGTTCTGTGCTGGAGAAATAGTAAAGCATATCAGCTGCACTATGCTGGAAGCTGCTGATAAGGGATTTTCTCTCCAGTAACACCTGCAAAGTTTATGAGACCCTGTAGGAAAATCAAGGCAATCTGCATCAAATACGTTGTTTCTTGCAGAGAGGAATGTGAAAGCATTTACAGGATGAAGTGCCACTGCCTAAATATACTTATTGCCATATCCTATATTAGGCTCAGTATGCACTATTAATACAAAACTGGACTATCACCCACAGCTCACATTTATTTTTATCAAGTGGCTCCTTGGCCCAGTTGTCAGGATATAAAGGAATGACAAGTCTTTGAAAAAAAGGTTCATGCTAAAACAAGAAGCAAATAAATGAAAACCGGTGTCATCATTAAGTCTAAAATAGATTTCCAGTGAAAATTAAAATAGATTAATAATAGATGCTAAGTCACTCTTAAAAAGTCTAAGAAAAGATTTCTTCTGAATTCTTTTTGCAGCTACAGATTTTTATCAGGCATCAGTCCCACCAGTGCTTTATGATTATTTTTTTTTAAACTTGAATAGTAATCCAATATATAGCTTTTAACAAAAGATTTTCTGTTATGAGTTGGCCTTTTTTCTTCTATTTAAAATAAAATTTTAGCACAAAACAGTACTTTAAATGTCTCAGAAAAAATCAGCTCTGGTTTGAGAGTAGACATAAAAGTTACTAGGGTGAAGGAAGTTTACGTTTTCTGTAGCCATAAAGGAGGACCAAACTGTGTCTTAAAACCAAAACAGTCTTTCATCCTTAATTAATCAAAGGAATCTGATTGCAATTGAAGTTTTCTGTTTCCCCAGAAAACTACAGTGTATGCTGTCACAGCTTGGATTCCTTTTCACTAAATTGCCAACATGCCTTATTCCAGATCTCCCAGCATAGCTGTATATTTTAATGAGTTTATGACAACTTAGATGGCTCTGGCTTTATTTTTTTTTTTTTTGGTTCAATGTAAAGTTGAATTTTATGAGAAGATTTTGTTTGTTTGTTTGTTTGTTTGTTTTTTGTTTGTTTGGGGTTTTTTTCAGACATTTCAGGAAATTATTTTTCCTTTTTCTATAGAAAATATTATTTTGCAATTTTTGCTACTATTCCCTGCATGAATTGTAGTATTTTAATTGCAAAAATTAACACTCAGAAGTAATGCTTATTGGCTTGGCAGTTGAAAACATTCAGCAAAAATAAGGAAACACTTTTTTTTAGATGAAGTTGTCTTTATTATGGCCAAAAATAGATGTGGAATAAATCCATAATAAGAATGATCCATTAAATTTTTTTGATTTATTTCCTGCCTGAAAAAAAAGAATAGCTTTGTAATAGTGTTTTTATTGAGGTGGTTTAACATTGATTTGTCCAAGTTTGTTTTCATCCTTTTTTTTTTTGTCAGCTAGGAAACTGACTTGATTTTTGGGTAGGTGAGGGAATATTCCTGTATTAAATTTCATTGGAAAAGTGTCTGTATTAATCTCTGCAGCAATCTCCTGAGAATAAAGACATTTCCCAGTTATTCTTCTTCAGTGAGTGAGAGAACTGAATTGGAATCTACAGTTGCCAAGAAAAAAAAAAAAAAAAAGGCTTGACACCTTTGACACTTTTCAATCTGCGCTCTTGTTCCAACATCCTGTTGCTTGGAAACATGAATCAGGGGAGGAAATCATCTCAGTGTTGATGCAGGAGAAAATCCCTGTCTGTAGTCGCCCTGATTTTCAAAATCAAAAAAAGACCTCAGATAAAAATTAAAAGCAAACAGAAGAGAGAAAAAAAGTGGTAGAGAGATCTGAGTAGTCTTGTTACAGTATATTCATTTTATGGGAACTGCAGCAGAATTGTTCTTGGCTGTGTAAAGGTGGTGGGATTAAGTTCTCTCTGACCTGTCAGCAACCTTAATCAGAGTCTCTGTGTTTTATCATGAGCTACCATCCAAATTTTTTGGAAGCCATTAAGTTTAATCTGGACTGGTCTTTAGGTAACATTTCTCATATAAGTCCACAAGACATATAGAAGTTCTAAGATCTGGTAACAGAGAATGAGCTAGAATTTCTGGCAAAGGTAAATGTGGTTTTATTTAAAGATTTTATGTTTCATTTAAAATATAATGGGCCAAATGGGGTCTACTGAACTGCCAAACTTTAGTCATATATGAAACACAGAATGACCAGAGACTTCTCATTCATCTGACAGCTTTACTGCCAAGGAATAAATTACTTCCCTGAAGAAGTGGATTTCAATCAACAGATCCATAAGTGACTACTGATTCTATTCTTGTTGATATTGGTCGAGTTGGGCTCAGCAGGGGATTGTAATTTCATTTCTCAGCATCTTTTGAAGCTTGACAATTTTTCTTTCTGGGTAAGACTAAGAGAAGAAAATCAAACCCTTCTTGAAGAATATGGTGAAAATCATTTTGGTAAAACATTGGTCTGGAAGTAATCTCAAATGAGTGAGGTGATGTTTCCCATGCTTCAGTATTATATTATAAACATCAGTCTTCTGAGCCCTTTTTTTCCTCTCTCTTACTGCCAAGTCAGTCTGGCAGATTAGTGAGGAAACAGATTTGACTTCCAGAAACTAGTATTTTTCTCAGAAATCGGCAATAATCCACCTCTTTACAATGCTTTTAGGTAGTTTTGTATTGACAGAGAAAAAGCTTTGTAAATTACTTCTACAAGTGATAATTTTGTGATACATGAACAACTACATTTATTTCTGGAAGAATAGTTTTTAATTGGTCGTTGCCCATGTGGATTACAGCTGTATTACTGAATGAAACAATTGAAGGAGAGACTTCTGTGTGCCAGAAATCAATTTTCTGTTGTAATGTGTTGGCATAGCTCTGGTGCTTGTACTCCCTCCCTCCAGTAGTTCCTCAACACGCTTCAGGAGTCACAATGGACCAGTGACTGTTCCCAAAGGGCTTTTTGGTTGGAGTAACCTTATTTTGAGGCTAGTAGTAAAGACATAACCTATAATACTATATTGGGTCTTGTGGGGCTGAGTATCAGTGTCATTTAGTTCTCCTGAATCAAAAATTTTATATAACCTGTGGGAATAGATTTTATGTAAATTGTGTACGTATTTTATGTAACACAGTATCACTTCTACATGTGATAGACATTAATATAGGAGATAAAAAATTATTTATTCTTCCAAATCCAAAGCTACAGAAAACACTTGAATTACAGATAGTTTCATGGAAATAAAAGAGTAAATTGGGATGTTTCAAGGTTGGACTGAATCCACGAGGAGGATTTTGCAGGCTGTATCACTACAATTGAAAAGAATCAGTTTTGTGCTGTCTCCAAATTTATTTTTCTTCTTATAGTTATATTTACATACATACTATATATATTTACAAGTCCCTACCCTAAGATTTCTTTCTTCTTACACTGATGTTTTTAATAGTTTTTAAAGAATCACTAGAGACTTTACTGAACTTTACAAATATTCATGGATTTTGGGTGTTACTGGATGACTTTTGTTCAAAGAGCAAAAGGATCACACAACTTTCCTGGTACTATTCTGTTAACAAATTGTTAACCTGAAGTAAATAATACTTTCTCCCTCCTCACAGAAAAAAATTGATAGCCTTTTAGATACCTAAATCCATTGTCTATGCAAACAAATCCTTTATTTCTATGCAAGTGAAAAACTGCCTTTTGTCATAGTGATAGCAAATTCTGTTGGCGAGCATGAGAACATCTTGCTATTCTCCTCTTAGAAATGATACAATAGAAATTACTCTGTTAAACTATTTCAAAGGAATGAAACCTGGCTCCTCAAACTCAGAAAACATATTTACATATTCAATGAAAGGATAAATGTAATAAAGTAGCAGCATCAGTTATATTGTGTAATGCAAAAAACTTGCAACTTAATATGAAACATTCCCACCTGTAATAATTTGTAAGTTGTATCTAAGGCTGCATTTCTTAGTAATCAACCAGGTCTTTCTAATTTCCCACTTAATTACCTTGATTATTTTTTTAAGTCAACATAACACAGGCCACATATACTCTTTAATTTCCTCAGTTTCTGCTGAGGGCAGGCTTTATTTATCAGTCTATTTCAATGGGAGCTGTTAAAAGCCCTGGATTATTTCACAGGCTCATAGCAGGTTTTCTTAAACCCTAACTAGTTCAACTGCAGTTGAACTTGAAGCTGACTCTGTACGTGACAGACATTAACCCTTAAGAAGGTCCTCATTTTTCTTAATCACATAGCCCTTGTTTACCACTGAAATGCTGACAGTTCCTTCGGAATTTGAGATGCTTCTTTCAGTGACTAGCAAACTTTTACTCACATTTTCAGGTGCCTGGACTTAGCATCTCTCTTTGTCAGCATTATCCATGGGTTTCTAAAGCGTTGGCCTGACCTGCTTCATTTGTATCTGCAATTTTTTCTTAGGCTCCCAAGTTGCTCAGAGTGTTTTTTGTCTTTTTATCATGCTATTATGAGGCTCTTGCAGGTCCAGCTCTTTGCCTTTTTTCCCCTCCTTATATTGGCAAGTATTTTCCTCTGCATGCTCTCTATGGAAACTGACCACGTGATAGGGAGGTGCCCTTGGATTTATCAGTAGATGGGGTCAAGGGCCATCCTTCTGTGTCCGTGTATGGGGGTTTTTTTTAGTAGATCTGGTCACAGTCTATGTGTATGGCTTGGACTTTCACAAGCATTTGAAAGTTTTGCCTCTGGCACCCCGTGGTATCCAAGAGAAACATAAATCAGGGCTAGGAGTGCTGAATTCATTGAAGGACATAGGACTGTTTTTGCTTCCTGATGCCATGGTATCAGCAATTGGCAATTCAGATACCACAGTCTGAGCAGCTCTAAAGAAAAGAGGGGATGACAACTGTCATATAGTTAGTGGGAAATGGTTTCTCCCTTGCTTGCTTTAGAGAAGTAATTTCTCCTGCAATTGAGAGTCAGTGGGACTCTGAACAGCAGAGACTGGTGCTGGCAAAAAAGCTCTTGTAATGCCCATTTTCTGGTTCCAGTGGTGTGCATTTGATGATGAAAAATGGCTAAAAAATATTTATCTCCAAAATAGGTTCCTGGGTTTATGATTGTGTTTACATTGATTTTAAGATCACACAACTACCTGAGAGCTTACAAATCCAGAAAGGACATTTTTGTTTCTTTTTACCAACATATTCACAAAATTAAGTTAGCTGCCTAATAGGCATAGATAATTCTTGTGTTGTAAAGGATTCCAAAACCCACTTCTTTCACAAATAATATAATCTTAATGCATTCGTTCTCTGGTTCCCTATCTGTAACATTACATTGATAAAATGCTGGTTTCTGCCATCCTCAGGATTAAATACAGGGATTCTCTTCTGACCACTCGTGGGCTCCATAAATCCTGAGCAAGCATTCAGCATTGAATAGAATTCATTTCAGAGCTGACCTGGGGTTTCCTGCATATACCTTTGATAAAGCTTGTTAAGGACATTACTGATGTCAGGCTTTCCTCATTGTCTTCAGCTGCCCTTGGTGTAAGGGGAAGCAGCACTCAGAGGGAGCCAGAGGGTTCCTGTCAGTGTGGGATGGGAGCTGTAATCTGCTTTCTGTGTTAGAAGAGAAGATGGAGCCTGATTTCTGTATTAGCAGCGAACATCTCTGATAGGCTTTGCAGCTTCCCATTTACCCTTTACCAAATGGATACATCAATACTATTCAGTGCAACTTCTCTCTTTGATTTTGTGTATATGTGCAAATATTTTGTCGATAGTGCCTCCTTCTAGTCTAAATAAATTTCTTCAGTATTGCCTCCATTGTTTTATAGTTCTCATTATGGTTTTATTAATATTGTGTGCATCTATTATAGAATGTTATGTCATGTAGTAGTAGCTATACTCTCCATACAGTATTAACATGATACAAACAAGTACACTAAAATATGATTATATATTTAAAATATGCTTTACCAAGTAATTAAAAGATATCCAAATTAACAAGTTTGTATGTTGTTCCCTTCAAACCTCTTTTTCAAACCATCACAAGCAGTATGTGTTTTCACAGTGGTTTTCCTACAGGATGCTTCCTAACAGGCTAATTTCCCAAGCAGCAGCCAGTGCCCAGGATGGGCTGTTCAGTGTTTAGGAATTACTGCCACAAACAGGAAGCATTTCATGCTTTCTATTCACAGTTACTTGATGAGGGAAAGGATGTGGGGCCCAGGGCAAGAGCTACTTTGTAATAGGGAAAGAAAGCTGACATGGCTTTTGGTTACACCAGTCCATTGTGTCCCCTGTGGAAAGTAGGCGTCAGTTAGGTCCATGGAATATTCAGCTGGAATAGACTGCCTGCTCAATGACAGAATAATAAATTACATGGTTTCACTAAAAGTAAAGGCCTAATAAATAAGTGAATGCAATATCACTGCATGTGGATGGACACTCCTTCATTCTAACAAAAAACCCCAAAAAACAAAAAAACCCAAAGCAAACAAAAAACTCAAGCTGCGTTTTACAAGGAAAACTACTGTTTAGGGTGAAAAGTAAAAGCTACATTTCACCATCTCTGGGTTACAGCAATGCTACGCTATTTATGAGACAGTACCTCTAAAAGATGTGTTGATCTGATTTAGCTAGTGTTCAGCCACGATGGACCATGCAAAGATAAGTACACAAAACTGTGCAATTTCCCAGATCATTTATTCTGTTCATATCGCTTAAAACTGAAAGGCTGTTTAACAATAGATTGTTGACTATTGAAAATGCATCCCCTCAATTGCTATATAAATCAGGAATTACTTGAATCAGAATTTCTAGTCACTTTTCAAGAAGGTGCCAAAGCTTGCTGCCTTTCTACTGAATTACAGAAAGCTGTTACTTTTAGATAACTTCCTGTAATTTACCAGCAGGATCTGCTCAGTAACTGCTGCAAACAGTGTTCTTTGCCTTTCTTTGTGGACAGTGAAGCATTTCTCTTTACCATGAGAAACACTGAGTCTGGCATCAGCATGCAGTGATTGAGTTCTGAGTGCTTAAATTGTAATATCTTTTTTTTCCCTCTTCTTGCTTTTTTTTTTTTTGACAAGATGGGAAATTCTTATGCTGGTCAGCTCAAGACAACACGGTTTGAAGAAGTGTTGCATAATTCTATTGAGGCCTCTCTCCGCTCAAACAACTTAGTTCCCAGACCAATCTTTTCTCAGTTGTATTTGGAAGCTGAACAGCAACTATCATCACTGGAAGGTAGGAAAAAATGGAATTTCTATTTTTGTCAAAGGCAGTTCTGCTATTTTCTCAGCCACAGCTCAGTATACACATTGTAAATCATAATATGGATAAACATAAGTTTTTATTTGGATTTTTTTATTATCTGCAAATATATATATATTGGAATTGGATTAAAAATACAAATGGCACTGTCTTTTGTCTTGGCAAAATTAAACCACTTGCTCAGATTCATCTGTACACATAAATTGAAGTTTTAGGAATTGTTCCATTACATTTGTGGAAAAGTCTTTGGAGATTTGGAACATAAATTTGTTATCCTATAATTTATGATATACTGCTGAAAGTCACACAGTAAATGGTAGAAAACTCATAATAGATTTATAAAACATATATCCTAAGACTGATTTTCAATGTGCATAAATACAGAAATATGCATAAATAGCAGAAATATTTTTTAGCTTTTGAGATGGTTTATAATTACTTCAGGCATAATATTTGTAGTTATTTTGTGGTTGCAAAGGTAAAAATTTAGGATGTGTACTCTCACAAACCCTGCACAAATTGATATTTAACACATAGGATTTCTCACTGAATTTGTGTGTGTGTTTACAGAAGCCTGCTTTCTCAATTATATAGTTTAAATGAACTGTATGGGTCTGATAAGCAAATCATGATGCAGGTTTGTTGTTTGGTGTCTGTTATTTGTACTGGTCTCATGGTTTCCAGTGAGTTTACTGGTGTGTGCATAACATTGGAATGGTGGTGTAAGGTGTTTATTAATTTGATTATTTAGGTATTTCTGTCAAGAGGGTGGGAGTTTCATGTCTTTTGTCCTCATCTACTTTCCCTGTCATACCTTGCTGCAGTTACAGTGAGAAATGCATAGAGGTCCACAGTAGCACACACATACAAAATCAGACCAAGGAGTAGTAATAGATAAAAGTATTTTGCACAGATTAAAGTATTTGCTATTGCCTCACAGTGACAACTGTGAATGTTTCTTAAAAAAAAATCTGCTCACACATCATTAGTAATTTCCTCTTTTTTCCTTTTTTTTGCTAATAAAGGACAAATCAATGAATATACATTAATTGTTTAAATATATGTGCTGCTTATTCCCTACACAAAGTGATCCTTCTATCAAACCCTTCCATAAGGATTTAATAAAATTCTATGGCAGCCGTGATGTCACAAAATTGATTATGACATCACTTGGGAAAGATGCCACAGGAGCAGAGGCATTGTTCAGGAACAATAGTGCAATTTCACACTTCTGTAGTTTCTCTTTTTCTTTCAAGACTTTCAAAGAACTTTGCAAACCTTGAGGGGCTGATTTTGTGTTCATTGCAGATAATGGAAACAGAATTGAAGTGTAATTAAAAGTCTCATAACAGCCTGGCAGAGAGCATTCCTTTAATGAAAGTTTCAGACAAGGGGAACTCTGAAGGGACCTATAATAGAGTGCCTCCTAGGCTGTTCCTCAGGTGGAAGAGGTCTTCAAGCTGCTCTTATGTACTGCAGCTTTGTCAGAAATCCAATCTTCCACTTCTAGCGGCATGAATCCCTGTGCTCTGAGGGCCAGAGGCGCCTGAATCAGAGAGACATCCTTGGGGTCTTGTGCATTGCTAATGAAACCCTTTACAGGTGGCAGCAGCTTATGATTGAGTACTTTCTCTTTTACTCTTTCCACTTTTGAAATGCTGCAGCTCTCTCATTTCTTAGTCCCCACTTCCATTTTCCATTTCTTTCTTCAATCACCTTTTATGGTCAAACAAACCTCACAGTTTACCTCTGTCCAAAAGGGAAATAAACCACATCCTATTCTGTTCACTTTGTCTATCCATACATTTCCATTTTCTCCCTTTTCATGAATTTTGCCATCATTTGGATTGTCTGCTGTGCTAACTTAATACATAAACCCAGCAAAAAGAAAAAAGAAAATTGATCACTTTTTTGCTCTAAGTTAGATTTTTTGCTGGTTATCAAGCTGGGATGGCTGAGCAAAGGCTCCATTAGAAGGAAGGAAGGAAGGAAGGCAGGAAGGCAGGAAGGAAGGAAGGAAGGAATTTCTTGTCTAGGAGCAAGGGGAAGGAGAGGAGAGACAGATTCAGCCCTTTGGCATTGCATTTGGATGTTAGTCAAAGTTATGTCATATCACATAACTTACCCTTTACTTAAATAGCATAGATGAAAAGTTTCACTTTCCCCTTCATTCAATTGCAGCATTTTTGTCTTTAGACCATGCCCTTATAAAAAAACTTAAACTTGTGTTTGGTGTTCTGTTCTTAGCTGTGGGCACCAGGACTGGAGCTTTATGTTCAGAGTTCAAAAGTGAACATGCCCTTCAAATCCTCTTCTAGATTGGACTGTAAATCTTAATGACCTTGACAGATAGATCTTCAGACTCCAGATTTACTTTCTCCTCCCCAGTTCGCATTTCTCC
This sequence comes from Toxostoma redivivum, assembly GCA_013397375.1. Lineage (NCBI taxonomy): Eukaryota > Metazoa > Chordata > Aves > Passeriformes > Mimidae > Toxostoma > Toxostoma redivivum. Next base: position 669,550 of record VXBI01014101.1, read on the forward strand.
TATAGTAATTGTCTAGCTGATTGTTTAATAATTTGTCAGTAAATTTGTCTGAGGAGGGTCATAGGAAAGAAAAGAAAAATCCTTGATATCCTATGGGATTCTGAGCACCTGATCTGAAGTCAACTGAAGCAAAGAGAGTTTGTCCAGTTGACACTGGGCTTTGGAGGATGGCTGCACTGCTTCGCTTTTTTTCTGTTTCAAGTCTAAAACCTGGATCAACAGAGTAATGTCAGTGGTTAACTGCTCTTTTACTTGCCCAAGTACAAGCAGCTATTCAGCTTCCTGCTGGTCCTCAAGTACCTGCAGCTCTTCACCACCCAATTTTGCCAGTGGAAGCTCTTGTGTTTGCTGCAGGTGTGTCCCTACAGACACCTAGAAGTCTACAAGACTAAGACATAAACCCCACTGGGTCCATTTAGTACTTGTGCACTGTCTCTCTTGAATGTAAAACATTCCTCAGTCCTGTCTGTAGAAGTGTTTTCCCCATTCACAAGTTAATTGCTCTCCTCTGCTTGCCATATTTGTCCCATTTGAGTGTATCTGAGCCATAAGAGGGGATGAAGCCACTGGTCAGTATGTTTTGCTGAGGCTTTTCATCATGCATGAAAAAAACATTGTCCTTTGGGTGGAGAGAAGGAAAGAGGCAATCTCTAGTTGAAGGGGTGAAACACACAGGAATAAAGCCCTCTAAACTCACGTAACACATTCTAAAAATTGAAGCTTACATCATGTATTCCCCTCCAGCATTCAGCATTACCTCCATAGTTCCTCCTGGACTAGCACAATCCAAGCACAGGCTGGTGTGAATCATCTTCCTGAACATCTGCCTCTCCTTGACACTGTACAGTGTCAGTGCATTACTTGGAGCTCTGGATCCTGGTTGGAGACAGACGGGCTGAGAATTAGGTGTTCTTGTTGTGGCATCATCTGTGGTGAAACTAGTTTCAAGCAGGAACTGTTTTTTCAGTGTCCTGTACAAAACCAAGGACATGGTCAATACCTAATTAATAAATTCTGTACTTGGACTATAGCCAGGACATTCTAAAGTGACAAGAAGTAATAAGTTTGGGTTTTATTTGCTGTTAATATTATAAACGAAGGATACAGTTACACTGTTTTGATCAGCAAGAGTTCAAGCATCAGAAGCTAGTCCCCTAAAAATTGTGGACTTAAAATAATGTGATTTTAAAACTTAATAAGTTGAGGCTTTTTATTTGTCCTTTAGGATGGTTTACTTTCTCAGGTGCAGTTGAGTCATGTTTTTGAACTTCTTTTGCACAGGAACTAACATCTTTATTTTCTTAGTGAAAGATATTCTATCATAAGCATGACTGGAAGTTGGAGCTTTAAGGAACAATAACTATCAAGAGTTGGCAACAGTAAAGTCATGGTCAAGAGGAGAGACTCCAGTTTGCTGTAATACTTTCTGTAACTGGGTCACCCTGTTCACTCACTGGTTTGTTGCCAGCATTTTCTGTTGTACAAGTTATTTATGGTATGATAATTTGCAGCAGGCAGCAGAGCAGATAATGAGGAAGAAGAAGAGGAAGAGGATGAAGAAGAAGGCTCAGAATCAAGTAGTCCTCCTGTTTCTTACCGGATGAAGCCTCCCCCAGAAGGATGTTGCACTACCGATGGTAAGAGTACAAACCGTACTGTCAGAAGCATTTGCCCTTCTGAATAGGGTAAAATTTGGGCTATTTCCCCTATAATTTGTCAGAATGAGATAATCTATATGGTAGAGAAATCCTAAAAATGTCAGTGTTCATTGCCTGCCAGATAAAGCTGGATTGCTCTCAGTTGCTCTTCTATTTGACAGGGTCTTTGTTCAGTGTTAGATAAGCATTTGTGTTGGAATGCCTGACACAAGGACAGAACATCTTTAGCCTTTAAAATGTCGAGTTTGCAGGCATGGCATTTGCTAAAATGAGTGTGATAATTCTTATTGCTTTATCACCACTCTTTTCTGTTTAAAGTATATCTTATTCTATGAAGCTGTAAAAAATATTTGAAAACCCAGGAAAAGCTGGTGAAATTCACCAGATTTTGAGAACTGCTTTCTCCCTTTTTGAATGTCTGACCTAAGTTATGATGATAGTGGTGAGTCCAATAAATATGTGGAGGTTACAAACTACCACCAAGAAAAACTTCATTGTACATTTTCAAATTTTTGTTTGTTTATGGCTGAGCAAAATGCAAGGAAGAAAATTATCTTTTAGTATGCCCTAGATCTTAGAGGGTAAGACTTTGTTTTTCATTAAAAATATAGGAAGTCCTTTAATGAAGACAATTGTGAGCAGGAAATAAGAACGTGTTGTCAACTTATTTTAAGTTGAATTGATTTTTTTCTAGGTTTCTGCCAGGCTGGTAAAGATTTGAGACTGGTTTCAATTTCTAATGAACATATTGAGGTGCCATCTGGATTTTTACTTGTTGGTGCAAAGTCACCAAATTTACCTGATCACCTGTTAGTGTGTGCTGTGGATAAAAGGTTCCTGCCAGATGACAAAGGGCACAATGCCCTCTTGGGTAAGTTCTGACTGAAGTGGATTAAGCAGTAAGTGGATTCTTCTGTGGCTTCAATTAATAGTAGCTAATTGGTTTTTGAGTTCAGCAGATCTTATTTCTATTCTACATCTACTGACTGTAATGCTCACAGGTCATGCACAAGAAGATATCAAGTCAGAGCTGGCTGTGCTTGCTTTGGGAAGATACAGAGTGAGCCACTTCATTAGAGATGCTTCATCACCTTCTGTCCATCAGTCCAAGGCTAAATTCATTATTTGACTGGTGCATATCCTAGTTGCTGGAACTGCACATCTGGTAACTGGACTGGCTGAACTTTTTAGCTTTCCAAATACAGATGTGTACAGACTGTAGGCCTGTCAAGTGGAAATTTCAGGCCCTTATACATGTAAACAGTTCAATGATAATTTAGACTACAAAAAATTACATTTCAATTTGCCTATTTGACATAGGGATAATATTCTCTGCTATGTTTGAACAATAGCCTGGGTTTTGGATCCTAACCTATGACTTATTGCTTTCATCGCAATATAAATAAATATGAGTGATTATAAGTTGACATTCTTTCTATATGTGTAATTAGTTAATCCTCTGTGTTTGAAAAATACTCCTAGGAGCATGCTTCAAATTATTGTATGTAATCTACTTAAAAGTTTAATTCTGACATAAAAATAGGTCCTTCTATCTATTTTTATTATAGTCTTTCTGATTGCCGTTAACTTCATCCAAATCAAGCCAAATAGGGAAGATCTCCAATCATAGGAATTAATTAAATGAATATTAATGTTATTAAAATGGAATATTTCTTACATTGGGAAAGGTGGTGCTTAATTGGAAGGGGAACTCATTTTGCAATCAGACACTCTCAGGTTCGTATATATTGTTTTCATAGTTAAGAAAAAAAATGATGCATCATATATTTGTGCACCAGTTTGAGCTTTGAATAGCAAGAGGAAAACATTTCCCAAGAATTTTAAGAGGTTTTTTTCCACAAACACTGAGGAATATGACATGAACTCAATTGTTATCTCAGTTTGACCAGCTCTTCAAGGCATTAGGGCTGACAGTGGAGTGTGAAGGTGCATAATGTGATTCTATGTACAGTAATTTCTTTTCCTATGTGATCTTGTAGAGTTGTGTTGGTCACAGTGCATTTGACCAGTGCTTGTAAAAGAATTAGGAGGGTTGTAAATCACCCACGTGTTGTCATTTTAAAGATAAAGACAGGAATGTTGTACCACTCAAGTCATTCAGTGTTAGCGCTATTAACAACTTAAGCTCCTCAGGCTGTTAGCAGAGAGGAAGTAGTGTATTTGTTAATTGCATGCTAAACAAGAACAGAAAAAGGCAACAGGGATGTAATTGGGAGGGTTTTATGCTGCTTGCATCCTCAGTTTGCTTGTTTAATACATTTTAGTTTCCTGAACCATTTAAATGCTTATTTTTTTGAAAGTTGTTATACACTTAAACCCCAGTGAACCACGTTCTTGTGCAGAGAATTCTAGTAACTCTGTGGTATGACTTTTATGTATTTTACAACAAGCTCAAATATAAAAGAACTTACATACTTTAAGATCTGAAGTCTTCATCTTCAGGTGGAGATAAAGGTGGAGGTGGAGGTAAAACAATGTTCCTGGTCCCTAATCTATTGAAAAAGAAATGTATCATAATACATAATTTAATAAAAAAATAGTATCATACTGGCATGAGGATAGTATACTATTTCTACAACAGATCATACTGTGAATAGAAATGATTGTCTGATTCAGGTTTTCATATGCCACTGCAAGTCAAATGGGAAATAAAATTAGAAGCAGACATGAGTAGTTCATGGTTTCAGACACATAGTGGGATAAAAAACAGAACCATCATTGCTCTAAATAATCTATTAATGTAGCACAGTGATCTCTGTCTGGCAGTAGATTTAAATTGAAAACATGTCATCTGAAGAAAGGAAACTATTTGGTGTCTTGCTTTTCAAGATAGCATAGAAGCCTTAGTTTTGGTATTCTGAGTTTAGACAGTACTGTGTCAAACATGTTGGCCTTTTGAAACAGCATGGAAAGTGGTCCCTTCAAGCCTTTGTAAGTTTAGAGGGAAATTGAATTGGATTAATTTTGAATTGAAATTAGCTGTCATGAGTCAGAGTATATCCCACACTTTTAGTAAGGCTTCTTGGTGATACAGACACAGGATTTGTAACCCTTCAACATCACTAGTTTTTTGCCTCATTTCATGCTTTTTCCTCTTAATACACTGTATTTTTGTAAGGCAGCTATTAGTCAGTACTGTTGACTTTTTTCTAAAGAGTTTATTTAAAGAGTGATGACACCAATGAGTCACCCAATAGTTTCCTGATTTCTTATGGTCTGCTGCATGTGTGTGTGAAGCTGTCTGTGGATTGTACAAAAACACCAGAAGAAAGCAGGAAATGTCTCAGTAGTTTTAGTAGTTTAGTGGTTTTAGATTTTGACTTATGATCTTGTTCCCATTTGGGGCTGTTGCTATTCCTCTGGGGCATGTGCCATTTTATTGATAATGCTATGAAGTTGTCCCTCCATGAAAGCAGATGTGCTTGTGATTTGAAAGTCATTTCTGTTGGAGGTTGTTTTATTTTTCAATTTCTACAACTGATGTATTATTCCATAGGAAGAAAACCTCAACAGTTTCCGGAAAAGACAATTTTTGACAAGGAAAATGTTTTATGTTTGTCATATGATTCTGTTAATCATGTTAGATCACAGGTTTAACTGCTTTGCAAAACAGGTTCAAATTTTTGCTTTTAGATAGCTGTTTCTTTGGTTTTATGCAGTCTAAGAGAATGCTTAGATGGAGGAAGTGATCTGTGGTAGTGAGATATTTATTGTTTCCTAATTAAAGCAGCAAAGATGTATCACTCCCAAAGGTTTTTTTTTTCTCTTCTTGTTTTGTTTAGTTTTCTAGTTCTTGCTCTTCAGGGGAGTCTCTCATGATAAACAAAGCAGCTATTCACCCATCATTTTCCAAAAGACCAAACAGCTCCCTACTTTCCTAGCAGGGAACAAGAAATCCTTTTTTTTTTTTCCTATGGGTCTCTGAGGTCAGAATGACAGAGGAAAAGATTAGTCTGCTTGCATTGTAAGCTGTATGTAAGATGAAAACATTGTAGTATAAGATTCTGTGACTGCTTCTTATAAATATGCAATGATCTATTGGGCTTTTGTAACAGTACTGAGTTTCCATACAATGGAGCTCTCCAGCTTGACCATATGGATTTTATTCATTTTTTAAACTTAGGACTTCAGTCTTCAAATGGAGTGGTACTGAGTAGGTGGGAAAACCATGGAGCATTGTCAGTGTTTGTGTGCCTTTTTCTGTGAGAAGAACTGAAAAGAAGAAATACTTGTGGTGAAAAGTTGGAAATATAATCATTTTTTGTTTAAGCAAGCTTCAAACTTTCCACCAAAATATTAATGTTAATTAAAAACCTGTTACTCATTTAAAAGAGAAACAAGAAGAAAATTTTCTGCCACTTTATGAAAGATTTGATTATAAAATATTGAGTGGATATCCTTCCATTTTGAACTCCTCTCTTTATCCCTACCACAAGCTCACTGTTGATCCAAAGGAACCATTTTATCAGTGAGAAGGTAGGTCAGGTTTCATAACCTTGTGGTCCAAGGTCTTTCTTCAGACTGCAAGGTCCCTGCTGTGGAAGAGCTTTTTAAATTATGGACAATTGATCATTGTGATGTGAGCATATGATAAAACACAGATACAATCAAACACCTTCTGATTAAACAAACTTCAGAGGAGAACAGCCTTTAGTCACAACTGAACTGAGCTTGGTATGAACCAGTGACCGAAAGGTGAAAGGCTTTTAGCCTCTAAACTCCAGGCATTGATTTCTAGTTCTCTTGTGAAATCAATCCCATGACATAGATATATTGAGTCACCTTATGGCTGCCCCAACTCCCCTGACCTTTGTCCTCTCTATAATGTGTGGAAGAATATTTAATGCAGCTTGTTTATGAAACGAGCTGTTCCCTCTGTCAGCTGCTGCCTTGGGCCATGGCATGAGCAGGGCATTCAGAGGAGGATGATGAAATGTTTGGGTTCTCAGTGTTACTCAATCTGCCACATAAAATGCTCTGAGCAGGAGTGGCAGAGCCCTACAATGAGAAATGACTGAACAGCATTTTATTGCACTGGAACTATCAGAGCATGCTGTGTTCTATCCGTGGTGTCAGGGCTGAGCTGCATTAATGAAGCAATGGCTGTCACCAAAGAGTGACAGTCAGAGGGAATGGGATGGAAAAGGGCGTTGGCAGGAGCTTGCAAGAAATGACTGAGTCTCACTCAGAGGGGCTGGAGAAACTTAGGGTGAAAGAAAATTTGACTTAAAGGAAAATAAAAGAATAAACGTATAAAATTTCCTCTAAGGCTTTTCAAAACAAGTGGACAATTTAGATCTGTTTAGTCCTTACTAGGCCTTACCTGTATGCTATATAGAATGTAAACTAATTTTGCAGTAGATGAAGCAGAGTTAAGAATAGGTGATTAAGGCAAAAGACTTTTTCAGGTTAAAGTTATTGTTACATCTGGTTTGGACAGATGTAATTTGTAAAAGTAATCTGAAAATCTGAAGTCTAAATGACAAGATTTTGTGTCTACTGTCCAACTTGGATTGAACAAATACCTCAATATTTGGCTTTGTCAAGTTGCTTTGTCAAGACACTCTCAGCAAAGTGATAAAACCTAAAAGGTGTACTTGGTTAAAAAACAAAGTAAATTTGAAAACGTGTCTGGTCTTGTAAGTGGTAACCAGGCAAAAATTGCAGTGCTGCTGCTGTGCTGCTCTGTGTGCTGCCAAATATATGGGAAGTTTTCATTTACTAGCAAAAGTATTTTTGATGATTTCTTAATCAGCATAAAATGCGTGCAAACTCCACAGCTTTTGCCACATCCGTTCTAATTTTGTTTCCTTTTGTTGTTGCTTTTATTGCAGCTACTCAAGGCTCTGTGATGTTAGACAGATGCTTTTGTGCTGACTGATATAACACAGAGGATTCTGCAGAGTCATGACTTGTCCTGATTTTATGAGTCACAATGACTTTTATCATCCTACTGACTAGGATCAGAGGGATAATAGGCAGCTTTCAATGGTTGTTAGCCACTTGTTCCCATGGATACCAGACCAATCTCCACATCAACTTTAGTTTTTAATAAATTCTTCTGAACCTTTTGAAAACTAATGGAAGTGTTCAGGTTGAAAACCAAGCAACAGGTGTTTACAGAGCATTATGTTTCAGTGCTTGTACTTTACAGAAAGAAAAAAGTGTTGACCATTAGTTTGTAAATTTAATTTATTTGAGATATGTGATTGAAATAATAAATTTCATAAATGGCTCTAAATTTAAGTTACTATATTATTGATCTTTTATTCCAGTTTTTTCTTTTCAATGTTATTATCCACCTTATGTGTAATGCATTTCCTTTATTTTTACCATGTTTCAATTCATTGAATAGACTCTTTTCATTTCAATTCCTGTTATTACACATAAAAATGTTCATTACATATGATTAAAGTGAAAGAAAAGATCATACTTCAGATCATGTGTGGGGAACAGAGAGAAAATTTGCATGGGCAAGATTAACTTTTAATTGCTCCGTATAGGATGCTAATAATAATTCTTATTATTTTCAGATAGTTGCATTAGTCAGATGGAAGATGAGAATGTCTTTAGAAATACTTTGTAAAATGGACAAACAAATGAAGAATCTTAAGGCAGCTGTGTGAGCAGTGCCCTTTATTTACAATGCTAATGACATCAGCACCATGAGGCCCTTGTTGAGGCTCAAGCTGTGTATCTCAGAATGAGAGGAAATGGCAGCATCCCTGGAAATGCCCCATCAAGCCTGAGTACAAAAAGCTTTACGGGGGAAGGACTATGTCTCTGTTGTGTCTATAAAGTTGCAGACACTTTGTTCCTGTAATCATAAATAGTTTCAACTGCTGTGAAGTGCTGACACAGTCCAGCCATAATTTGACAAAGCTCTTTTAAATTAATAGCCCAGGAATGCTTTAGTATTTTCTCCTCTTTAAAATAGCATCTGTAGTAGGAACTTGGAATTTAAATATGTTTAGATCTATTTAAATATAGTAGGTTAAATATACTTAATTTTTTGAGGCTTAATTGCATGTTTCATTGAATTGAGTGAAGTGAAATTTAGTGAAATTGGATGATATGTCAATGAAAACTGAAAGAGAAGTGAAGCATGTACGTGCTGTGGTACTGAATAGGGCTGGGGTTAAGCAATTGACTCAGTGCTCTTCAGTCAGAAACTTCATAGGTAGGTAATAAATAGGAATTGTGACCTTTTTCTATGGGAGAAAATGAAAAATATGGCCCATTTTATTTGTTTTTAGACATGGGGCTGTGTTTTTGCAGTCTATTATCTGAACTGCAATACACTTTCTGTACAAAGTGCAAATACTTTTTTTGAGGAAAACGTTAATAAAGATTTCACTCTGTGAAAAAAACCCAACCAAAAACCCAAAACATAAATACAGCCTTTCCTCTGGAAAGAGTCATGTTTGAATGTTATTAACAGTGACCCACATATCTCATTAGATTATGTGTATTGTTTATTTTATCAGGCTTCTCTGGCAATTGTGTTGGCTGTGGCAAGAAGGGCTTCTGCTACTTTACAGAATTCTCAAATCACATTAATCTTAAACTGACCACTCAGCCCAAGAAACAGAAACACTTAAAGTATTATCTGGTCAGGAATGCACAGGGAGCTCTGACCAAAGGATCTGTAATCTGCTGGAAAGGGGCAGGTAAGATAATGAAGCTGTCTTCCTCGAGGTCTGGTTTTCATCATCCAAGCTCAGCTATCACAGGGGCTGGCATCTGTGTAAAGCCTAGGAGAAATCATTTGAAAGGCTCTTTAAAGCCAGGTGACTGCTAGAGCAGCTGTAAAAGCCATTGTCTGACCTCATATGAGCCTGGCATGTCTGAAGACATTGGTTCCTTTATTCCAAGTGTAGCCTCTAAGCAATTCATGTGTGAAATTGTCAGAAAGATAAAGAAGGTTCCTTTTTTTGTTAAGAGTTCAGAGGCCGGCAGTCTTCAACCAGTACCTGCTCAAGCACCTTGTTCCAATTGCCAGAAAGTTCAGGCCTCTCAGGAAGCACCTCCAGTGAGCCTCTCCCACCTCCAAATCCCAGTGCTCCAGCTGGGACCCAGCAAACAGGTACCTCTTGGAAAGAAAACACACTGGGGTTAAAATGCTCCCACTTAACTCTTCTGTGCTTGTGTGTTTGGGTGTACTTGTGTGAAAGCAAAGGCAAACAAACAAGTAAGCACATTGCCTAATAAAACATGTTGAATAGAATTAGAGATCTATTACAAAGAAAGCAAGCAATTATACTTTGAAGGCTTCTCAATGTCCATTTATCATGTCAGATTTATGAATAAAAGGCTAGCAAATTGTAAATAGGTGTTCTGCAGCTTGCTGACAAGTTGAATCAAACCAAAATGTTTTAAAAAGCCCTTATTTCTTAAGTGTTTCTCCAGTTGTCACTTGTCTGGTCACAGATGACAACTGTTACAGGATCCAGCATAATTTTAGCTTTTTTTTGTCTGATCCCGTCTATTTTATGCTATGACCAGGATCCTTTTCAAAACAGACATTATATGGGCATTGGATTAAAAGTTTGTGAATTTTTTTCTTCTGCTGAGAAAAGTGACTTTAATATTAAAAAACAAACTAATGGTCAGTATCTGTAACTTAGTATTAAAAATTCTTTCTGAGACCTTTACTTTTCCATTAACTTGACATAAATGAAAGGTGATAGATGATAGAGGCTAGAGTGATGTCTCTGAGCTTCTTCATAATGACAACAGCACTACAGTGTCCTGTGACTATTACAGGTTTCTCCTGGGTTTTTACACAGGGGAGCTGAAACACATCTGTGGTGGTTATATTCTATTCTCTGTGTGAGATGGAAGCCTGTTAAATAGTTGTGATCTGGAATACTGGTGCCCTTCCAGAACAAATCATCAATTTCTTTATGATAACAGATTGCCTTTTTTTTTTCCTTTTCTGTCAGATGTTTCAAAAAAGCTTCATTAATTAACAAGCATGTTGGATTTGAGAACACCTCTTTTTTTTAATGCAGCACAGTTAAAAAAATCTTAGGGAAAGATTGGGATGGAGGCTTAGTAAATTTTAAACATCTCTCTTTTGCCTGACACTTGAGTAAACTTTATGTAAAGAGCCAGGGTCATGAAAGAAGCTGCAGCTTCTGACATATGCATTTAATTGAAGAATCAGATTTTGCCCAGGCACTTAACTGAGAGTAGAAGGTCAGAAGTGGATTGTTTCATTCAACATTGTATTCATTCTGGGGCAGATCCTGATGGCTCTATTAAAGTAAAGGATGAAATGATTGGTTTGTTATATCAGCTGAGGATCTTGACTCAGAAATGTTTAATGTAAATACTTTGGGGTTTTTTTCTTGTCAGCTGCAGCTGTAGATCACATCCCTCCAACAGCTGCATTCAGCTCAGCAGTTTATAATGGCAAGGAATCACCTAAACAGCAGTTGATGAAAAATAACCTGCCTGCTCTGACAAGACCTTCAGTGCTAGGTATTTGTATGAATTTTTTGTTTAATAATCTTGAACTCTATGTGTATAACAGAAGCATTGAATTATATCATGATTGTAATTTCCTGAAAGAATAGAAATTTCCGTTCCTTTCCAAGTCCTTTCTGACCACAATGCTGTTTTCTGTATTAATTTCCAGGAAAAAAAATTCTTTATATTCTTTCAGCCACAGTTTTGTTACAGTTCATAATATTAACTGGATTTTTCCCCTCATATTTATAGTTCATTCATTTAATGGAGACATGGACCAGAATCTGAATCCAGGTTCTTAAAGAATGTGTCAGTTTGCATTGATTTCACCTACAGATTTTGTGAAGGGAATTAAGAAATATTTATAAGTAATCACTCATAGGATGATTCCTGTTGCAGTTCCTATTGAACTGTTGCAGTTTGCCTTGAGATGGAGAGCTAGACTTTGGCAACTGGCTCCAAGAAACTGTCCTCACTGAAGCATTATTATCATGATTTTTGTTAATTGTTTTCTGCCACAAACTGTGTCACTGGCTTGTTTAAGGAGGAGAATTAGCTTTCACTATGTCTAGAAACAAACTGTAGCTCTGTTTTAGGATGTCTTCCCAAGTTTCCCTGCTGGCATCACAGACAAATTCTTGTTTTCTGCCCATTCAGGCTCTTAATCTCTTTTTTCCATGCAGCAGCCCATTATTGCTAATTAATTTCAGAAGGATTAATTTCAGATATCAACATATCTGCAGGGAAGAGCACAGCATTGTCAAATAAAAAAATCTTCTGTATTGCTCTAAGTATCTTGTGACTTTGTCCCAGCGCTGTGCCGGGACCAGTGAAAGGATGAGCACGAATGGCCAAAGGCTGCCCTCGCGTGGTAAAATGTAAGGGACAAAGTCACTGGAAATCCGTGTGAGGGTCTGCAAGAGAACAATCTTCTTCTAGATCTGAAGGCCTCGGGTTTATCTTTAATTTTATGAATGTTTCAAAATTAAACCCACACTTTTTATGTGAAATTCTTATGTTGCCTCACATTTTATGTGGGACTAACTATCCTGCCAGGAGATACAGCCTTGGCAGGGGGAAGCAGTGTTTGGACCTCTATGTAGTCATGTCCAGAAACAGAAATAGCCCAATCCTGCAGGTTTCTGAGAAATCCCTGGAGGACCATTTGCTCATAATAATTAGAAATACTTGATATTAGTGGAAACTCATCTTTCTAGGAGTTTGCAGGACTGCACAAGGAGACTCAAGAAAATGATGAAAGAAAACTAAAGAAATTACTCATCAGGATCTCCTAGAGAAACTGTGAGAAAGTTGTATTTACAGAATAAAAAAATGAACCCATGCATTGGTAGCAGGAATGTGTAGTAGTTTGATAGGATTTAATATGGAATAACATAAAACCAAAGATGGAATCATCAAGAAGTGGCAAAAATCCTGTAAATGGGGAAATAATTGAAAAGAACTCAGATGTTTATTACTATTACTCTGAAACCCTTGGGAATATTATTTTTCAATAAGTTACACGTAACACTGTGTCATGTGTTTGGAAATAAAAGGAGCAAAATGCCCACAGTCTTGACTTCAAAATATTAATACTTCAAAGGATTTTTGGTATGTCTCTTACTGTACTTGTGTATTTTTCTTAGTAGACAGAAAGCATTGGTATAAGATAAGGAAAATCTGGATAATTAAGAGTTCTCTGCACCAGAAATTTCCAAGAAATTTAAGCAGGACACAAAGTAAAACAAACCACACAAAATCATTATATTCATAGACTTGACCTTTTCTACTGTCATACTCATTGAATACATTAAGTCTATCAAAATATATTGATTTAACATGCACAAGCCTATGTACATTTTATTCTAATATTTCTCTGAAACATTCAGGCACATTAACAAATTCAGGGCCTCCAAAAAAGCGCCATAAAGGTTGGTCACCAGAATCTCCATCATCCACCGAAACTTGGAACTTGCAGCTCAATCCACAAGCTCCAAACAGAATTAAAAATGGTAAGCTATACCTGAAGTAATGATTTTGTTTCAGTATTCAGAAAATAATGGGCAGAAAGAGGCATTCTTTTCAAGATAGATGCAGATTTATATGAGAGATTTCTCTGTGCTCACCTAGATGCTTTATTTCCATTGATTTGTTTTTGAGGCTCTGAGGCTAATTCTCCTTAGGTTCCAGTCACTGAGTCATTTATAAATCACAACAGATACCTGAGTCCATTTTTAGACACCAAAATACCTTTGGAATATTAAAATTAGTATCATAATTCAGGTCCATAATAACAGCACCATCCATTGTTTTAATTATTTATTATAATATTCTTGGCACTTGGATTTTGTAGTCTAGATACAGACAAAAGTGACATGCAGTGAAATAAACCCAGTTTCCCCAAAATGGGGGAACTTCTATTACTTTTAAAGCACTGTTAAAGTTACTGTACTATTTACTGTACTTTAATGTACTATTAAATAAACTATTTCTTTTCATGTACTATTTTTTACATTAAAATTAAAATAAAGAAGTTATACCAGAGCAATGAGCAAACATTGAATCTTATTTTTTCTTTCTTCTTATAGCAATAAAAACTGTTTAGAATGAGTGAAACTAAATATATCACACAGAACTCATGAATCATAACTACACATGTAATCACAACTACATGATATTACATAAGTCTTTCTATTTATGCATTCATACCTGGACCAGTTTATAAACATTTCAAAATCTTTAGATGCATGTGGGATGTCCAATGTTGCAGTGACATAATTTGTCCTCCAAGACTTTTTGCATAATATTATGGATTGTAGTAACAGGTCATGAGCTGTTTGATGGAACCATAAAAAGCAGATAATACTGATAGCAAATGTGGGTATGAGATGATGCTGAATAACTTCTCTCTGAGGAAATCATTACCGCGCCTAACTCCAGTAATAATATATCTAAAATCCTAGATGGAGGAAGCCTGCCATCTTTGCCACATTCTGCTTTGGTGGGACCGGCCTCCTCTCCAATGGTGGGCTCGGGAGAACCAGTCTCAGTTCCTGACAACTTGCTGAAAATCTGTAAAGCAAAACCAGTTATCTTTAAAGGTAAACTCCCCAAACCACAACAAGGCCTCTTTTTTTGCAAGAGATGTAAAGATATATCCTGCCCCTAAACACTGCTAACACTATCCATTTTAAGAGGCTGAGTATTAAAACTGTTTAATGCACATGTGGAAAATAACAAAATTAATGTAATGTGTACATACATTTATTTTGTAGGTCATGGAAACTTCCCATATCTTTGTGGGAACATTAATGATGTGATAGTGAGTCCTTTGTTGTACACCTGTTACAGAAATTCACAGTCTTTATCTAGAGCATATGAACAATATGGTGCATCCACAATACAGCCTATTTCTGAGGAAATGCAGCTGTTACTGACTGTCTACTACCTTGTTCAACTAGGTAAGATTGTTCTACATCTAGATAGACTACATTGAATATATTACGTGAAGGCCAGTGAGAAAGGGAATATTAGGGCCGTACTAAATATGAGTCTTTGATAATGTGATATTAAACTATTTCATTCATGGTTATAGAACAAAATGAAATAACTATGTCTTGAAGGCCAGACAGATTGAATTATAGACATACCAAGTTTATTTTCTGCTATCATCTGGGACCTCAGCAATGAAAATTAAAGGAAAAGGTTGTAATTCACTGTTATTGCAGACAGTCTCTGGTTCAGAAGTAGTATGCTGAGACAGGCAGCACTCAACCTCTTAAATATTTCTAATTACTGTTACTCAGGTTCAAATTAGGGCAGCTTTATCTGAATATTACAAAGACATTTCAAAATGAAAAATTTGCTTCATATCTGCCAAAGGCAACAGTCATGCATGCAGAAATCTGAAGCATGGTTAAAAAAAAAGTTTTTAACTCAACAGTTTTGTTTAATTGTTTCATAATATTTCCCTGTTACTGTTTTTTAGCTGCAGACCAGGTTCCTTTGATAGAGGATTTGGAGCAGATATTCATGCGGTCCTGGCGGGAGTCCCACCTGTCAGAAATCCGTCAGTACCAGCAGGCTGTTCCACAGCCCTTCCCCCAGCTGCCCAGCCACATCACCCCTGTCACCTCAGCCCAGCTGCCCTGGCTGGCAGGGCTGGCAGCCAGCTCCTGTAATGACAGTGTCCACATCATTGAGTGCAGCTACTCCCTGGCTGAAGGGCTTTCAGAAATGTTTAAGCTACTCATTGAAGGAAAATTAATAAAGACAAACTATGTGGTGATCATATGTGCCAGCAGAAACCGAGCCATTGATTCCTGCATTGTGATAACAGGTAATATCCCAGGGATGTATCTCCTTGCAAACCAGAGTAATTCAGTGCTTTGGTTGGAGTTCCAGTAAGTTGCCTCACAAAGCAGAGCTTTGACCAACCAGTAATGGGCTTTGATGAACCCACACTGGCACTACACAGTTGGGTCTCTCCCCAGCAAACCACCTTCTGCCTGCATTGCCCATTTTCTCACCAAAGCGTCTCAACCAACATGGATGCAAAGAAAAAATGTTAAGTTACAGCACACACAGTACATAAAGCTCTCCTTCTCTGTGCAACGGGGTTACTACTGCAGATAACATTTTACTTAGCTTCTAAAAAATCTTTCCATGTCATTCCCTTCAACAACCTGCTACCAGTTAAATAAATTATCTGAATGGCCATTCAAAGATTCATTATGATTGTAAGAAAATTGGCAGTTCCTTTCAATGTTCTTTTTATATCCCGTGTCAACAAATACTTTCCAAACTGGGAATGAAATACAAAGAATTGTAAAACATGGATCTATTTTACATGTGTCTGGTGCATATACATGTCGGAGACATAAAAGACCCATCTCTGCAATTTTTGTGTCTGTGCAGTATTCATTTAGTTGTATTTTTATTATGACTTAGAACATTCTTTAATCTTTAAGCTTTAAGCTTTAATTTAAAGTGTTTTAAAAATTTTTTTTTTTTTTTTTTTTTTTTCTGTCTTTTAGGAAAATATCAGGCAAGAGTTCTGTCTGAGAGCATGCTCAGTCCTTCAGACTACCAAAAAGAAGTTAACTATCAGCTGGTCACAGGGAAGGTGGAAACTCTGGGGTCCTTCTTTAGCACACTCTGCCCAGGTACCTAACAAGTTGTAAAGAGGCCTGTTTCCAAATCCATGAAACTTTTAAGTCTGAGAAAATATCTGTGCTCATTTCCTTACCAGAAACAAGACACTCTTAGAAATACATGAAAAATGCAGGACAAAGTTGTGAAAGTACAGTTGAATTGAAATTCCACCTAAAAGTATCAGTTTATAAAATCCATTAGTTTCATAAAAATAAGCCAGCAAATAGTGGAGTATATTATTCTTAGCAATGCAAATCCATCCTTATATTATGTAAGCCCATATGCATATGAATGTATAAATTCTTTTGCCTTAAGCATTTAGACCAGAATAGACCAGAGCTATTTTATGAAAGGTAGGATTTGCCCCTTCAATTTACCATACTTTGAACTTGATTGTGATGCCTGGGACAGAGAGGAAAATTGCAGAGAGCCAGGGTTACTGGATCATTTTTTAAGTGAGTGTACTAAGAATTACAACAGGCAGGATTATCTGGGGATAGATCAAGCCATATGGAAAGTTAAACCATATCTCATAACTAGGGCAAATGCAGCATATTTGTCAGTGTTAATGGGATGTTACAGTCTTCTTTGCCATTCACATCATGTTGGTAAATAGATCACAAGAACCCTTCTGAATATGTCATGATATTTTGAGTGGGCACTTAAGGAAATATAATTTTCCTTAAATCTTCTTGTAGTTATGTATTATTTATCTTAGTATCTTCAAAATATGGTTCTCAAAATCAAAGAGAACCATAGAGAGTCACAGAGAATCATAGACTTTTCTGCTGTTACTATTGTTTGAGCAGAACAAGTAAATGAGCATCCTAAAAATAGTTGTCACTATATTCACTGGACTGCTCTTCACAGGACAGGTCCTGCCTTTCTGAGCTCACTGCAGACATGCTCAAACATCTTTTCAACTGCTCACAAAATAGTAATGCCTGGGTCAGGCATATTGTACTCTCTGCATAGGTTTCATCTGTAAGTAGGGCCCCTGCTCTATAGAAATGGGTATGTTTGCAGATATCAATAAAATATACCCTGCTTGCTTCAGCATTGTGTATAGCTACAAAACTCATATTTTTCTTTTGGCTGTATCAGAATTTTTTTTTCTTTCTGTCCCTTAAAAATGTTAGTTTTAAAAATGTTTATCAGATTTTTCTCAACTTTTTTGTAATCCTTGTTACTGAACAGTATGGATCCACGGCCCTGAACATAAATCAGTTTCATGTGTTTGTTGTTGCTGGTTTGCACCAGGGCCTTGAGGTTAGTTTTCTACCCCATTCCATAAATGTCCTAGCTGGTCTGCACAGATGGTTTGTCATTCTCTGTTCTGGTTTTCATTTTACTAGCTATACTTTGCAAAAACAGATGCAATAGAAAATAACAAGAGAGTTCCTGTCTAAAACAGCCAATAAGCCAAGGGCAGGATAGCTAGCAAATATATATAAAGTTTTTAAGATCTACAAGACAGAACCAATATGAAATGCAGCTCTTATTAACCTGAATGTTTATTCCACTATCCCTTCAATTTGACAGAGGGTGACATTGATCTTTTGCTGGAGAAATTTTATCAAGAAAACCAAGGACACATCTCTTCATCACTTTCTGCTTCAGTGAATAAACCAACAGCAGTGAATGGAGCTGGAACAGCTGTGTGTACAAGTAAGTAAGGAGGATGCTCTAAAGAGGCAACAGAGTAGGGCACTGGACACCAAATTCTGGGTGCACAGTTAGATCCCTCTGGGCAGAGCCCAGAAGGCAAAGGTCCTGAGGCAAACAGCAACTCATGTCTTGGAATATTCAGGTTTACACTGATGTATGCTCTGCTTCATTCCACTGGGTATTACAGTGTTTGAAGATGTAAGTTGTTCTTCTGTGTTAGCAGAATGCTATTGTTCAAATTCATTTTCAGGTCTCAGATACTTACAGGACCAAAAAGTCCAAATACAGAAAGATTTATTTGCATATTCTGTATGGATTTTCATAAATGAACTCCTAAATATAGTAAACAAGCAAAATACCTTAAAGAGTAGATCAGTCATTCTTTGCCAGACTCTTAATATTTTGCATTAGATCAGACTTTGGGCATATATCTAAACAGAATTTTGCCTTTTTCCAGGTTATGAGATTGAACGACATCAAATTCGTCCATTCCAGCTAGCAGTGGCTCAGAAGTTGCTGTCTCATATTTGCTCAATTGCTGACTCCAGCACTCAAAATCTTGATTTGGGTTCCTTCGAGAAAATTGATTTCTTGATTTGTGTTCCACCCTCCGAAGTGACTTATCGACAGACTTTGTTTCATCTCTGGCACTCAGGTGCTCATTAGTTAGCTTTATTTTAGATTTACATAAAATTCTTAGATGTATTCATATCCAGAAATACTGACACTTGTTCCATTCTTTTAGGTATATTGTTAGAACTTGGATTAGAAAAGGAACATCTTACAAAGCAGAGAGTGGAACAGTATGTTATGAAACTAGATGCAGAAGCCCAAATTAAATTCAAAGTCTTTTTGCAAAACTCTATGCAGAATCCACACACACTGTTTGTCCTAATCCATGATCATGCACACTGGGATCTAATGAGGTAAGAAAACTGTGTTTGTTTTTAGAGAAATTATTATCTGCATTATTTCTCAAGATTAGTTTTTAGATTTATCCCTTCCTTCATCTTTGTTTGCATCTTTCTGCTCATTCTGCCTCCCCATGCATTGAATAAACATATTTTAAGGTGCTTTATGACTTACTCTTACCCTTCTTATTATATTGTGTCTCCGTGGAATATTTCAGCTTTTTTTGCTCCCCATTCTTATCTACTTTCAGCCTCAGCTATTGTTTTTTGGCTGTTTGTCCTTTGTTCAGGGGAAAGCTTCCTGTGAAAGTACACAGAGCTCTTCATCCTCCATTATTGTCCTCTGAGCTGTAAAATTTGCAAAACCCCAACCCAGTGAGCAGACAGCTAGTGAGCCAGCACTGCTGCCTATTTTTTTAACTGATTGGAAATTTTCCAGTCCTTTTCTATCCAAAATCACTGATTTGTAAGAATTGAAAGCTTCTGTGGATTCGTAGTGATGCCAGGTAGAGTTGTGGAGGAAAGAGAAGATTTCCTGTCCAGCGCCACCCAAGTTCCCCAGCAGCTCACTTGTGTAACTCATTGCTTCCCTCACAGAGCTGTTTCCACAGATTCTCAACAACCTGCCTGCTGAGAAGTGGGGCTGCTTCTGCTGTCTGCTTCTGAGGCTCTTGGGGAAGTTGGAAAACATTCTGAATTTCAGAAACACTAACATATTCCCACTTTGGGATCATGGAAGTGCTTCTGAAACCACAAAATGTGGAATCTTGCTGGTGAATGAAGTGAGGTCTTGTCTTTCACACTGGTTAGCAATGATGGCTTTCAATGCAACTTCCTCTAAGGGTTTCTTGTTCAGCTCCCCTGTCTTAGGAACTTGCATGGACTTTTACAGCTGTCCCTGCCTTTGAGGCATTTATTAATATAACATCCTTGAGTGGTAGGGAAGTACCTATGTTGCTGCTTAACTCTGTTTTCTATCTAATAAAGATACAGAGGTAGGCAAATGCCAAAAAGTAAAGAGCATGAATTTGGACTGAAATTTTGCACAGGAGCAAGGAATTGACTGTCAGTATTCAGTGATACTATGATTTGCTCTAAGAATAACTATTCTTTGCTTTTTCTCTCTTTTTCTATCATACTGACTTACCATCTGCACTTTTCTAACTTCTATCTTGATTTTTGTAGTTAGAATTATCTTTTGTTAAGGGCAGCACTAGCCATCTGATCAAAGTTACTCCAGGACTATGTGTCTATTGGTAACTGCCACATCAGTTTCCTTTCCTACTTTATCTCTCATATTCTGGTAGCTGCAAGAGATTGGTAATTAGCTAGCTAGAGAGCTTATCAGACTCACAGAAATTTTTACTTGCAGTGAAATAATTTGCATTTTCTTTTCCCATCCTTCTGTGCAACAATTTCAGGGTAAAAGAAGAGTCCTAAATTCCTTTAACTTAGATTTCACATCCAAGATTGAGCTATTCCACTGACACAAATATTCCCTTTTGCTGATCACTTTGGAGAGTTTTGGGTTTCTTTTTTTGCAGTGCTATGCATAGTCTTTATCCTCAAACAGAGCTGTCGACAGGACTTGTTGATAGACTGTTGAACTGCAGGGAAGTGAAAGAGGCACCAAATATTGTGACCCTCCATGTGACTTCCTTCCCCTATGCGCTGCAGACACAGCATACTCATATCAGCCCTTACAATGAGATCCACTGGCCTTCTTCATACAGCAATGTAAGATGGATGCTTTGAGGTGCTTTCATGAGCATTTCACAAGTTATTTTCCATTAATGTACTTGATAAAACTGTGAAGTCCCCATGATTTTTGTAAACAAGAGTGAAGTTTGAATGACATCTTGTTCAGTCTGTAGCAATTTCATTTTTCCTTTTCTTATCCTTTCTAGCTTTCTTTTTATTTATTCCTTTTATATTTTCTGTAAACCTTAGTAGCTCTGCTAAAATTTTTTGAGCTACATAAATGGAAATCGTCTTCAGTTCTCTCTAGTGCATTACTGCATAAATATATGTACATATATGGATTTTCTTCATATGTGTGCATATTTATAACATACAGCTGGTCTGTCTGTGTATATGGATATGTGGGGAGAGAGAAAGAAATTGGGAAAAATTGGCTCAAATTTTCATTCTCTCAAAATAACTAGGTTCTATTTCTTTCTCTTCTTGTTTTAATATATCTGAGTAGATGTATGTTTATTAGAGAATGTGATTGTAAGTATATCAAGATACCAATGGTTAATCACTCATAAATTAATTCTTGATAGGATTTACCCTTATATTTTTATTGCTTCATTTGCTTTAGGGTGTAGATTTATACCATGAGAACAAGAAATACTTTGGACTGTCAGAATTCATTGAGTCCACCCTCTCTGGACATAGTATTCCACTGCTTCGGTACGACAGCTCTTTTGAAGCCATGGTCATGGCTTTGGGAAAGAGGTATGGGACCCTCCTTTGTTTAATAGGGGAAACTTAGGAAGTCCATTTAGGGCCTTGAGTTATTAGCTAGAAGACCTGTGGTGTTTTTTTGTTGTTTTTTTTTTGTTTTGTTTTTGTTTTGTTTTGTTTTGTTTTTTGTTTGTTTGTTTTGTTGTTGTTGTTGTTGTTTTCTTCTCACTGTCTTACACATCATTTACATATGCAAGGCATTTTTATGTAAGGCATTTCACCTGTTGTTATTTTCTCCTATCAATTTTATCAGTCGAGGCTGTCTCTTACTAAGAGCATGCACACGGCTTAGCCCAATTTACAGTGTGTTCTTGTTGTGACCTGTAACCAGCTCTGTATTATAATAATCTAACATTCTATCATCATATAATTTTAAATGTGTAATTATTTTTGTCTAATATTATCACTTGCTGACCCTGGCTGATTTTGATTTTGTGTATACTGCACTTGGAACACAAAAAGAAGTTTCATATATCACTGTGGTAGGTACACACAAATCAGAAATAAAAACTTCAGAGCAAGCCATAGTCACTTTTCTAAGCAAGCCATAGCAAGCACTCTTTTTAAACCTGGGTTTAATTTCTGTGAAAATCAGAACACAGGAAGCTGTTAGATATCTATGGATTGCCTTTCCATAAACTGGGGATTGAGACAGGGTGCAGCTGGCCTTGGGAAGTTGGAGTGCTCATTGGTTGCTGCCCACATATTCAGTCCTCTAGAACACAAGAGTAAATTGGTTCAGGGCTTCAGTAGGAAAATAAGAGAAACACCCAATCCATCTCTGCCCCTTAAGAATGGCACACAATGAAGAATACTCTTCTTATTGATAAGGGAATGTAATTTTGATTGATGATATTACTGAGTGCCTCAGCTAATATTATGTGATAAATTTTGTAACAGCACTAAGGTATGGATAAACTAAAGTGATGTAGCCTTACTGGACTACTTGGTTAGCAAATCTTTACGAAGAGAAATGAGGAGATAACATCAGTTCTGATTGTGAAATGATGCCTTGCAAATACTGTACAACTGCAAATGATGAGATTCTGTTGTATAGTAGATATCAAAGATTCTTTACAGGAAAAATCCTGAATTTACTATACTTAAAAAATATAAATAGCTTTTTCACTTCATCCTTTAATACTCTTTAATTCGCCATTTATTTCAGGTTTCCCAGATTACACAGTGCAGTGATAAGGACTTTTGTCCTTATCCAACACTACTCCGCAGCTATGATGGCAGTGTGTGGTCTTTCTCAGATGAAGAATTACACGTCAGTTGAAACTCTGGAAATCACCCAAAATCTAATAAACTCTTCAAGACAATGTCCTAGTGGCCATGGCCTCATGGTAGTATTGAGAATTCCATGTGTCCCACTGGCTGCAGTGGCATATGAACGTCTGCATAATGTAAGGGAAAGACTAGCCCTTGAAGATAACTTTGAAATAATCTTGGGAAATCCTAATTCTGGAATCACAATCGGGAAGCACTTCGTGGAACAGCTAAAGGTAAATTGCAGAATGGCATGTGCTGGGAAGCTTCATTAGATGGGTAGGTAGGGAGACTTTGCTGGTGACAGTGATAGTCATGAGCTGAAGTCTGTAGTCTTAAAGTAAAAAGAAAAACTGCCATGAGGAGCATGACTTTTACCTTTTACACATACTGTCTGTGACACCTTTTCTGTCTTGCCTATGGTTAATGCTCAGTGAAGTATTAACTAATCTGGTTAGCCCTTGACTTCCAGTAATAACCCTCAGAAACAGCTGAAATGCTTTTATCTAAAGGCACTACGAGAAATACATTAAAATGCCAAATAAGCTGTTCAGTTTTAGCTGAATTTTCTCACAAAAACATCACACTGCAAAAAGAAGATTTTAATCAGTGACTAGTTGATAGTTAAATTATTCTTGTCACCAGCAGGGGGCAAGAAGAAGATTTGCCTGATCGGTGATGGTAGTTATGGATCCTAGAGCACCCTTGTGCTCACAGCTCGGGATTTTATGCTTTCTGAATCATGTTTTGGTTTATGGACTCATTTATATCCTTTAAGTCAGAATCATGGGTCATCTATTTAAAAAAAGCCTCATTTCCTCATTTGCTCTTCATAAAACTACCATCTTCTGATTGCCAAAGCAAAAATGTATTTCCATTCTAAAATGATGTTATATATATATATATGGTTTACTCTGTTTGATCCAATACATGTTAGATAAAATAATCTGAGATCCAGAGCCTAATGCTCATCTCATCCTGCTATTAATTAGGCATCACTTACTCTGAAAAATCAGTATTAGTTCTGAATCACATCCTGATTATGTTTTCTGACACGTATGGAGGGGAACATGTAGAGACGTCAGAGGCCAAATTGTTGTACTGTTGATCATACCACAGATACTCCGTATCTGTAGATCAGTCTTACAGCAGAAAGGACTGACTGGTGAGTCAAGCAATATAGCCTGATGCTGAACAGTCAAACAATATACAGACTTGTCAGATTTCTCACAAAGTTACCAGGAAAACTAATAGCTTTAGGGGAGAGTGGGAGACTCCAGAGGGTTGTAGATAGGGACAGTGGTGTGTGTTGAGTACTTCCAACTTTCTCCTAATCTTCTAAGGTGAAAAAAATCTCATTTCTAGCTTATTTTCTGCCTTAGACTCAGACACCCATATATTATCTGCCTCAAGAAGCCTCTGTATTCTCTTCTCTCCCCCAAAACTCCTGCTCGGCTTTACTCTCCATTGTGCCATATTTGCCATATGCCCTGGTCTCAGTGCTATCTATGCAGCTTGGAAGCTGGGAGGTTTTTCAGGCTGGAACATACTGTCCCAATGTCCTCAGACTAACAGCAGGCAGATTTCTGCCTGTAATGCTCTAGAAACTGTTACATCTATCTGTGTTGA
This sequence comes from Toxostoma redivivum, assembly GCA_013397375.1. NCBI lineage: Eukaryota > Metazoa > Chordata > Aves > Passeriformes > Mimidae > Toxostoma > Toxostoma redivivum. Next base: position 693,806 of record VXBI01014101.1, read on the forward strand.
ATTTGGCTCTGCTTTGTGGCTTCTCTTCCACTGTACAAGTGAATTATTATAATGGATGATAAAGTGTGTCTTTCTGTCTTTTTATTTGATATAGATATATCTCAAATATATATAAAAACTATTATATAGTTATAAGTCCAAAATATAGATATGTCCAACAGGGTTTCTCTACCTTGTACAGATCTGGCAGAAAATTGAGGATGTGGATTGGAGGCCACAGACCTATTTGGAACTGGAAGGTTTGCCTTGCATATTGATATTTAGTGGGATGGATCCACAAGGGGAGTCTTTGCCACGGTAAGAACATCCACTCTTTTATTAGTGGCAGCGTTTTATCCATTACTTATCAAATAGCTAAAGATTAATTGTGTGATTACTTGTGTGAGAGGAAAACAGATTTCAGTGTTGAGGTATTTCTTTGCCATTTTTGGGGCAATTTTTATATCATAAATACCAATTCCATACTATTGATAATAAAGTTCTGTTTATAGCAAAATGTAAATAGCTCCAAAAATATAATGAGAGTTATCCCAGTTTAGAGGAGAGAATGGGTATGTTAAATAAGAAGAATTATAGCTGCTTAGTTTTCTTAAGGTAACTGAGAAATCTGCATGACACTGGTATGTGTGCTCCAGGATGTGTAGAGAGATCAGTGCCTTCTGGAATGGCAGCTGGAAGCCAGATAGGATGCCCTGGGGCACTAAATGCTTTTGTATGTTCAACTGAATGCTGTTCTGTGTGTGTTAGGTTTAGAATCCAAATGACTATTCTTTTTCTTATGCTGATGCTAATGTTCAGTGCAGTAAATTAAGTTGTGTAACTGGGTTAAAAGAAAGAAAAGTGTAGGCACCACAGTGGTAAACTTATTAAGCACAAAATACTGTGTTCTATCTCATCCCTTGTTGAAGCAAATGGTGAAAAAATTCCCCTTTGGCTGTGTTTCTCAAAGAGATGAGGCAGTAGATCACAGTGGATTTTCATACTAGCTCCTCCTGTTTCTCTCCAGATCACTGAGATACTGTGACCTACGTTTAATAAATTCATCTTCTTTGGTACGGACAACCCTGGAGCAAGAACTTGGTTTGGCAGCATACTTTGTGAGCTCAGAAATTCACACAGAGAAAGCAGTTGTGAATGATGTGTTAGAAAGTGACCCAGAGAAACTAAGCAGTACTGACAATGAAGATGAAGAAATAGTGACAGAAGGTATTGTTTATGACTGGTAATAAAAGAAGCTATAAAATGATTGAAAATGAAAAAGCAGAAATGTATGGCTGAGGGTTTCTCACTTTAGTCTTGCTGAGTGAGCTCTGCTGCTTGGTTTTGTTTCATCTCATTGAACCTCTGTTTTCTCACCCTCCTGCTGCTGATGCATTTTAACTTCTTGCAGTTCTACTCCTGTATCTGTTCTCTCTCTGTTTTCTGGCTCCCTCCTGTGTTCCTCCTTTGCTCTGTATGTTCTGACAGCCACAAAGTGGAGCTCGAGTAGGAACACCAGGTGACACTCACTGTTCAGAGGACCCTCTGCACTCTCCCTCCTCAGCAGGGAAGGGTGGACTTGCTGTCTGAGAAGCAGCAGCAGTGACCCAATCCCTACCCTGAGCCAGTGGCAGCTCCAGCTAAACTGTCTCTGATGCTACCAAACCTGTGCTTACAATGATGTCAGTGATAAAGATTCCTTTAAAGGAAACAGCTGAGTAGTCCCTAGTTTGTAGGGTGTTAAATGGTGATAGAAAATAGATCTCAACATAGAAACTTCTGAGTTCTCCTTGAAAATGCCCATGATTTCAAATTGACCGTATAGAGTTGGTGAATTCATCATTTTTTAAGAAACCAATTGAGAACATACAAATATGTAAAAAAACCCAACAATAATGTATCCAGGAACAATTACTTTTTGGTTTGGTTTTTTTTTTTACTTATAGTTGATGGGCATAATCAGTTATTTATTAGTTTTTCACACTTTACTGTCCATCGTGCCTGTGGAAAACAAAAGATTTTTATCTCTGTAAAGTATTTAAATCTCAAACAACTTGCCTTCATTTCCTTTTCAATACTGTGAGGAGGAAGAAAGCCAATTACTGTTCACATAGGAAGTTCTTACTCACTGAAAATGATAGCAAAACAAGCTGAACAAAAATACTTTCTTTAATCCAATATGTACTCTTCATAGAGGCATGAAATCCCTGAGGTCATACTCAAACTGTGTTCAGTAGGTGCCTGCTTCAGAGGTGATGAGTACTTCTTGTGATGAATAGTTCTGTCCATTTAGTTGAAGTATGCTGAGATTGTATGTGATGTGAGTCAAATGGGCTCCTTAGTTGTCTGAGGCTGCTCTCCTAATCCATGAAGTATGGTATGACCATCCAGAGTCCAATTCAGAACATGTGAGATAGGCTTACAGTCTGTTTTCTGATGGCAGTTCTTACATCTCAGTTTATCACGTTAAAACTGTACAGAAACAAGCATTTTAACTTAGAAGCCCAAAGGCCAGACTAGGAATCTCAAGTGAATGGCCTTGATGGCCATCCAACTGAGGATCTCCATCACCAAAAGCTGAGATATAATCTGGCCATAAAGCTGTGTGGGGTAGGAGTTAATTTCATAACAAACTGACAAAACAGAGCTTGTTGCCTGCTGCTTTCCCTGACACTGGATTAGTGGGGAATGTAAGATGTGGGTTGGAAGAGAAATCATGGTCGAGACAGGCCTAGATATTACCAGCTCCTGATTGCAACACTCATTTTTGTGAAGCTATTGCAGCCCAGCATAGGTAAATTAGAGCATAGGCTGATCCAATATTCTGTTATGGGAACAGATAGTCTCCATACTGGAAACAGTGTCAGGATGAGGACAAGTCCCACACAAACTCTTTTGTACTTTTCTTTCCTTTGACAATATAGCTGTGACTTACAGGCTTACCCAAATTATATTTTGATTTTGTTTTCCCTTACTATCATTCATGAAACAGGTTCTACTTCAGAAAAGAGAAGTCCTATGAAAAGAGAAAGATCATGCTCCCATGACTCTGCATCTTCATCTCTCTCTTCAAAAGCTTCCAGTAAGACCATAAGATCATCTCTGTTAATTTAAGTTTAGGACATAAAAGACATAGCTTACTAGATAAATAATAAAAGGCATAAATCACCAAGGTTTTGATAAGGCCTATTTTAATGAGATCAGTTGACTAAAAAATATAGGGGTTAGATTTCTGAAATATAGGAAATAGGATCTTTTTTTGCTTGAAAAATTATCATGTCATGGTGTGCCCAAACTAGGTGCTTCTATTGTGGCCTGCCTGTGGCTCTGTGTTCAGTTCATCTGTGGTTAAAGAAATCTTGCTTTCTTTTTTTCCTATGTCCCTGGATTTTGAGGGATGTCTCAGTGGTGTTACTTGCAACCATTCACGGTGCTGATGACACTTTAATATTTGTTTCTAATGGCTTTTACTGACTACTTTAGATTAATAGACAGAGGGTAGCTCACTATTTCAAGAAATCAGGAGAAACTACTGACTTTTGTTTGTTCAAAATGTGGGTTTTTTTTGAGAACCAGGATGGTTGTTTTCACCACGAGAGGAAATCTGGTGTAATCTATGTTCAGCCTTAGGCAGATATTTCTAGTACCTTGTGTAGATTGATTCCACAAGCAACTCTCCATCTGCTTTGAAGACTGTGAAATATTTGTGTGACCTCTTTCACTAAGCATTAAAGATGCTTAGAACCATTTAATGTGTTAAACTTTCAATAAATCTTAATAGTTAAAATGTATAGGGTAAAAATATACAGCATTCAGAAAATCTGCAGTTATCTGTGGGATATATCTACATCACATATTCCCAGCCAACATTCATGAGTTCAGTATGTTCTCTGAGCTGACCCAAAGCTGTATGAATGCACTAATGCATTATGTAGCACCAGGGGCTTGAGGGCTGCCAGGTTTTATTAGATCAGCCTAAGTGCTGCAGTGACACAGATATATGGGTGTCAGAGCAGAGCTGACTCAGAGGATTGTTTTTAGATGTCAGTCTGAGTAGACATTTCTGTAGTGTGGTGGGGTAATAGCCTGGTACTTATTTTCTTCAATTCATTTAAACAATGGTTTCAGTAATTCTGTATTTGTCTTGAGTAATTAAAGTATCCAGTGAGCTCCTTAAACAAGGAACGTATGAGGGAAATAGAGGACAATCACTGACATCTTTCCTATGCACTTCAGGAATTTAAAAGCCACTTTCTGCATTGAAATGATTACTCCAAAATAGTCTCATTATGGCTTCCTGTACAAGGAAGGTCAAAGCAAGAAGAGGAATGAGATTGCAATGTTTGCTGGACAATGTATCAAGAGGATTATTTGTTGTGTTTTGTTTAACTGTGGCATTGACTAGCAGAGATAGTTGCACTGTGTTGAAATACAAATTTTCTTTTAGCTACAGCGTTCTGCACAGAGTCATCTCCTCCCCAAGCCCCAAGTAACAGCACTGAAGAAACTACAAATAACTATGAAAGGCAGAAGCAGAAAGTAGACAAGGGGGCACAAACAACAATCAGCAAACACTTGCCACCAGTAACTGAACAGCTGGATATGAAACAAAGTGTAAAAAGTGCCCAAGTCTCCATCACCTCATCATCCTCCTCACCTTTCTCCTCCTCTTCTTCCTCCTCTGCACCTACTCATAACTCCTTCATCCTACAGACGTCTCAATGCTCCATGACCAAAGCATCAAAACAGCCTCCCATAGTTTTCCTACCCAAACTGGTTTATGACATTGTTACTTCTACAGACAGCAGTGGACTTCCCAAATCCTCTTCCCTCTTGCCTTACCATTCTGTTATGTGGGCAAGTTCCTTTCGTCCTCTTATGAGCAAGATGATGACGTGCACGGAGCAGTCGCTGTACTACCGCCAGTGGACAGTGCCCAAGCCAATCCACATGGACTACAACAACAGAAATGAGGGCAGGATGGACACCTTCCACCCACGGAGACTGCTGCTGAGTGGACCACCACAGGTGTGTAAAAAGAACAAGGTGTTATCATTGGTTTACTTTGTTTAATTTTATCATATTCTCAGAAAATATATTTAGTTGTTATTATTCATACTTGAAGGAGTGTTTTGGGGTTTTTTTGGAAAGTTAATTACTTGTATTTTATTTCCTAATCCCTTCTAATAAAAAATATCTTCCTTTCTTTACTGTTAGCCTGAGTTCCGGTATAGAGAGGCTGCAGCAATATTCACTTTTTCAGTCTTTCTCCATTCAAATGTTTTAAAGACAGTTTGCTGAAGAGATAGATTTCATGTGTAATTTCAGTTTGTTGAAATTAAATATGCATTTAAATTTTAAATAAAGATCAAAAATCTTAACAAAGCCACTTTCTTATGCTCAATGTGAAAGCAGCTGGGAGTTTGTAATTAAATTATTTTGTTTCCTTTGCACAGCAGACAGAAATAGAAGCTGTTGTAAATAATACATGCAAGAAGGTCAGTTCAAAGTAGCAGAGCCATATTTAAAAGATGAGTAGCTGACCCAGGAGTTTTCACATTACTTTGAAAATAAATATGGAAATAGGTCTGGTTCTAAGAAGTCAATTCTCATGTAAATTCTCTAGGAATGTTTAGCACTTCTCTCTGAGCACTTCTCTCCTGGTTAAGTGCACATGTTACAGGCTAAAGGTAGTATGGTGTCTCATGTTTTACTGAAGTATGAAGCAACAAGATAGGAAGAAGGACTGTTCCGGCTGAAAGAAGATCTATTTCTGTGAACCTCAGAAGTCCAACAGGATAAATGCAAACTAAGACAAAGATGTTTCCAGTTACTGTGACATCAACCCAAAGGATTAATCCAAAGATAGTTACTGAATTAGCTTGCCACATGATCCATTCTTCTATTCCCATCCATGACAGAAAACAACTGCATATTGCTATTTGTTAAATTACTGTTTTCCATTGTATACCTAAATGTACGGTGCAGAAGAGTAGAAAGATCATAAATGACCTTTTCATATTGGGAATTCCCACAGATCTTACTCTGATTCATAAAGGATTCCAAAAATACTCTGATGATCAGTTTTTCACTCTCCATTGCTTTGATCTAAATTGTGTTTGCCAAATATTGAGGTGTTATGTGATCAAGAAACTGAATACTCAGCTGCATCATTAAAATTAGTACAATCTGGAGAGAGGCATTCATTCTCATCCCAAAAAACCCCCCAAAATGACAGGCTGTAACAAAATGACAGGCTCTAACTTCTGTTAGAATTTTATATTGCATTCACATCAAACCCCATAAAGCTATGATTCTGAAAAGCCATCCTAAGCATTCATATTAGCCAATAAGAAACTATTTATTTGGTATTAATTTGCTTTTGGGTGCCAAATGTCAATTGTGGTTCTCAGAAGAGCCATTCAGAGATTTCTGAGAGCGTAGTACACATGCTGAGAAGGTTTTGATCCTTCACACACTTGATATTTGCAATTTGATTAACTATGATCAAACAGGCAGCTTGTTTATTTGTCAGCCCACTTTTCACTGTCAGATCTCTCTGGGCTTTTTCCAAGTATGGAATAGACTTCTGTTGGCCCTCTGTACAGCAGTGAATTTTAGCCTTGGTAACAATCCTTTTCCTTGAAACTCCATCTCTTTTTCAGCTGTCTTCACAATGCAGGTTATTTCCTAGAGTTGCTTCAGGTCCTACAGTTGGATTAGTTCCTAAAGGATGCTTTTTATGTGTTTATTCATTTTACATTCCTCAGTTCTTTCTGAAAAATATACCTGTTTCACATAGAACAAATTCATGCACATCAAAATAGGAGTATTATATCTTCTTCCTAAGTATAAAAATGTAGGGTTAAATATTAATTTAATTGAATTTTCCATTTATTATTCCATGGAAATCTTTTTAATTTATTTCAGTTTTCAGAGAAAAGCCCAGCAACTTTTCTACTTTTATTGTTTTAACCTCCCAAAGTACTAAACACTCCTGTAAACCAAACAGACAGTTTGAAAGTATGTGGATTAATTCAAAGTATAACAATGCAGTGTTTCTTGAAGGGAATAGTAGCAATAAAATATGCATAAATTAGAATTACCCTAATCTTCTGAGAAGAAGTAATTTTCCTTCCTGAGGTAGGTTTTATTCATTATTTTTGATATTAACATTTTGCATGGACTTAAGACTTACTGCATCAAGAGGTATAGGCAGAAATGAAAATAATTATTAGACAGTTCATATCTAAATGTTGGTAAGATCTCAGCCAAATTATAAGACTGCCAGAGTAGTATCTTCTTGTTTTCTTTATCAGGCAATGATTCCTTTACTAAAATTTAAATCAGGAAGCAATTATCTGGTTAAAATAAAAAATACTAAATCAACAGAGCAAGAAAACTAGGCACATTAGAGAATCAAAATTACAATTCTAACTGTCAGGGAAATTAGTAACAAAACATGCTCACCTTGTCTCACAGAGATATTTTACTATGTACTGGTCAAAATATTTTGCTGGAAGACTTGATGCATTTTTACAACAGTTACATATATTAGAAGGCAATAAATGCCTTATTTTTACCATAGGCTTTAGGAAATGCAGAAGGAACTGGATAGGTATGGAATAATTTATCTGTAAATTAGCTCACATGATCAAAGTAAAGCCATTGGTTAGTGAGTATAATTTAATGTGATCACCATGAGCAATATATGAGCAATCTGTGGCTCAGCATATTCCCTGGTGCACCCACACAAATGCCTGTACGGAATTCTAAATTCCCACAAGTATTTTTTCTTCAGAACATTCATCTTAAAGTTCCCCAAACTGCAAAGCAAGGTTTCATATGTTTGGTTTTATAACTAGATTTTACAATTTAAAACTAGCATTTTTCTGAAGCATGGAAGCTGCTGGTGAGCACAGCTCAGTCCTGTGGCACCACATCCAAAAATGAAGTAAACATGTCTTAAGACACTTCTTGAAGAAGAAAACTGCTGCCCATATTATTACTCTACTTTTATTAAAATCACAATACAATGGGTATATGTACCATTCAGCTTATATAAGAAAAATATTAGGGAAATATTTAATATATCTATTATTAGCTGTGTTTTAGAAAAATGTAGCATGTGGAAACACGGAGAAGAGCCATCAACATTTGACCAACTGTCTGTGGATCATCAGCATGTTTTCTGCAAATCATCATTGATTCACAGGCCACAGTTTGAAAACCACTGTCATGGTATGTGAAGAACTGTCTTACCTGGAAATTAGAATAGAAAAACCTTATGGAATTATTTCCCCCTTTTGCCATATTTCTCCAAATGTGAGGCCTAAAATCAGATGATACTTTATACCAACATGTAAGAATAATAAAGTACTTCTAGTGGTCCAGGTGTCTGGTATCTGGAACAAGTTAAAAAAGGAAGCTCATTAGTTACACCCTCTGCAACAGCACTTTCGGATGTCATTCCATGAATGCATGGAGGCACACATGCAGTTTGACTGGAATGCTCTCTCTCAGATTCTTAGCTGGTTTGCACCCTATCCTTGGTATCTATGGCAAGCAGAGTTCAGTGGTCAGAATCTTTGGAGAGCTTTCCCCTCCTCTTTGGTAATATTTGTCTCTGATACAAAAACTAGACCTTCATATATTCGTCAAATTTTCTTCCTCTTGCTGCAGCTACACTCTTCATGAATGAAGAGCTGCAGAGTAAGCATATTCTTAGTATTTTATGGGTTGAATCATCCCTGGCACTAAGGATGAAAACAGAAACAAAACCCCTGAATCTCATCAGACCCCAAATTCCTTAGGTGTCATCAATTTTCACAAGATTTGAGGTTACCACTTCTTAGTCTTCTGGGATTTTCTTCTTCCAAGTCTGATTCTTCAGACTTCTGTCTTCCAAAGTCAGGCAGACAGGAACAAATTAGAGTAATACTTCCATTATTGGGGAATATTGCCCCCCAGGTGCCTTATCTTACAAAGCACTGAGCACTGCCACATGTTTGAGGAACCTTTTTTTCCAGAAAGTAGAGCTGTTTGTCATAGTGGCCCCTCTCATGTACATTTTGTTTCAGAAATTGTAAAAATGCAGCCCTTCTAGGTTCCTTCAGTCTTTTAATCTGTTTGCAACTTTGGTATCCACAGCAAAGACAGAAGATGGGGAAAAGTGAAGTATTTCCTTACCAGTTTTTGTCATTATTAATATATCACGCCTAGCCCAGAGTCATTAGTTAGGATCAGCATAGCATTGTGTTTGGCTTCTCTAAAGCCATGTAAAGCTGCAGACCAATCAGGTATCCACTTTAAAATCTCTTTTCAGATCTTGTATTTGTTGCATTTAGGAGATAGAGGATGGGCAGATCCAGGGCTTTGTGTTTCAAAGGTGTGCATATCCTGCTTGTGGGATCTCTTTGTTGCTACTTACAGTGCACAAACTCTTGGAAAAAGGAGTCTGACAGATGGGGCTGGGCCTCTTTGGAGAAATGTGGAAGTTGTGTTTTTTGATAGCTATTCCATATCTTCAAGCAAAGAAAGACTCTCTGTGCTATTCCATTTTGTCTAAATATGGTACACATAGAAAACAGTACAACTGATTTTAAAGGTGCATTTAGCTATCTGGGTATGCTTCACTTATTCAAGATTCTTCCTATCTGGAGTAAATGTTGATTGTAAATGGGAAGTCATTAATTTCTCATTTTCTTTTTGAAAATCTTCTTCTCAAAATGACCTGGAAAAGGTGATCTGTCTTTTGCCAGTTGAGCAACAAATGCAGGCAAATGTGCTTGTGAATGGAGTCCAAATATGAATGCTGCATGTGCTCAGCCCAATCTCTGTCCTGGCAGGGAAACATTCTAATAACATCAAGATATTCTACAAAGCTCCCAACAGCTTTTTTCATACAGCATTGCTCATAGCTAGCAGTTCATAAAACTCACAGTACTGAATTGGAAACTTTTAATGTGACAGATAATGAGATTGCATAAGGTCTGATGCATGCAATAGCCTAAGTGCATGCATTACAGTTTTACTGTGTAGCACTTATCATCATGTGGTTTCCAGCATTTTTCACTCATGACCCTACAGCTTGTGTACACTTGAGCCCAGTGACTGATGCTTTTCATCCTAGCACCATGTAGCAGTAGCCTTGTCACTCCCACACACATTATGAAAAGCCATTGGCAAAGACTGGACCCCCAAGGAAAGAAATATACATGAGTTTGATAGAATGAAACTTTAATGCATATAAAAAAGAAAAAGTAAAGTTTTCAGCGTGTTGTTCTGTTGATAAGTCTAAGTATATACTTCAAACAGATTAAGAATTGATTTTTTTATAGATATCTAATATCAAGGAGACAGGTGTACTTTTGATAAATGATCTCGTTTGAAATTAGGAAACTGTTAATCTGTCAAGCTACCCTGTGTTTAATGAAAAGATGATCAGAGGCACTTTAAAAGAATATGTTCATAAAAGAATAAAAAGGTAACCTCAGATGTCAGGAAAACAGATGAAAGTATTTTGTTTGTTTGCTTCAGATGTGGGAAAATAAGAGGGTTTTGTTTTAGCTCCTCAATCAGTAGCCATTGCAGCTAAGTTTAGAACCTTATTCCAAGGTCAGAAGAAAAACTCTCATTAGTTTCAATAGATTTTACATAAAAAACAAAATTGAGAGTTAGAAACATCTGGTCCATGGGCTGACTATAGTCCATGCTGTCATTTCCTTTGTTCAAAGTCACTTAATCTTTGTTATTCCAGGATGACAGAGTTGTGTGCTGACATTTTATTCTCAACAGGGATAATGAGACCCTTATCCACTCTTTGCAAGCAACTGTTCCAACTACAGTCTGATATGAAAAATAACAGATAATGAGCTTTGACCAAAACAAGTCTGATCACCTGCTTCAAATTTAAAACCTCCCTTCCTCAAATTTTGAGAGAAAAGAAAAAATTTTCTTGTTATAGTAAAACAGTAACTTTAATATTCTGTTTAGCAATTCCTATGCTTCTGACATATCCTAGCAGTGATAGAAGTGAAGCTGGGTTTTCAATTCAGTAGTAATGTAGACCTAATCCAAAATGTGATGCCATTTTGTGAAATCAGACAGTTGCTGTCCCATGCACTGTAACTGATCTATGTGATAACCTCCCCTGTATTGCCCACACACACACAACCATGGCTTTTAAAACTGCCTGCTTAGACATGGTCTTATTTGCCTGATGTTCTCATCAGCAAACTACATGTGAAAGACAAAACAACCTATTGAGTAAATCACTGGCTGTGGCTTATACCTTCCAGCAATATTCTTGATGTAGTGAAGGGAAAATTTATACAGTGTTTTGATGGGGTAAAAAAGAAAGGAGAAAGTTATATAGAGAAATAATGTATTTTCAGCATGAGAGGTGGAACAGGACGTGGTTGCACACACCCTGTCGTTCAGGAGTGGAAGTGGCCAGCACGAGCTCTCCCAGGAACGTGTTGCCACTTTTACTCCTCAGGATAGTCACTGTACTTCAGTAGCAGGCAGTGTACTGGTAAATCATATAGAAATTAAAGGGTTGGGATAATTCTTTAGTTATCTTGTAATTCGACGTTTTTTTGTACATTTTACAAGCTTGTATGGAATTTTAAATGTTCATTGCCTGTGTTGAACCTATAACATCAGGAGAGAAAATTCTTGTCTGTGGGCCTGTAATTAGACCTGTGATATAAAATATGTTTTCCAGCTAGGCTCCTGCATAGAAAGAATAAAACTGGTGAACATTAAGCTTTTCAATTTTGCCAAGGAATATACAAATAATAAGAATATCCAAGCGCTGAATAATAATATTCAGTTTCACCACAGCTACAATTTTCAGATATGTGGAAAATTAACATGGTGAAAATCAAAAGTTTACTTTCATTTTCTTCTCTAATTTATATGTTTACAGATAGGGAAAACAGGTGCCTATCTGCAGTTCCTCAGTATTTTGTCCCGAATGCTGATTAGACTGACAGAAGTGGATGTTTATGATGAGGAAGAAATCAACATTAGTAAGTTCCTGATATAAAAATATTCTGGAGACAATAGAAAATTTTTATGCTGAATTGAAACATAGTTGTCTGTATGTTTCATGTATGAAACATATGTCTGTATGGCATATTTCTATGCCTATTCTATCCTATTCACCTTTGCAATTGCTTTGCATTATATAAATACTGTTAAGAAAAATTTTCTGTGAGCTTCAACTGGTACTTAAGAATATTTTATTATTTTATTCATCATTTAGAATTTAGTCATCTTCTCTATAAGCAAAGAACATACGTCTTTTTTTGTTTTGGCAGATTTATACCTTGAGGAGCAATGTCATCTTTTCTAAGTACACAAGACTACCTGAGGGAAGAAAGTTTGCTCATAGCTAATTTTAGTCCAAACTTGCTTTATTTACAGTGTATTACTCCTCTGTGTTTCTGGATGTGTTTCTGTAGCTCAGACAGGGCATGAAGATAATTTTTAAAAGGTAGAGTTGCATTGAGGTACAAGGTACATTTGTGCAAATGTTTACCTCTTGGTGAATATTGATACTGTGTCATCAGACTAATGAAAGACAAAATGAAGCAGGAATAATAGGTACAGCAAAACCATATATATCAATATATATTTTAAAAATGTTGAATTGTTATTTTTCAATAATATCATAGGCATAAAAGAAGTATCTGATCAATACTACAATCAGCCTGGAGACATGTGGCCAGATTTGGAGACATTTAAGAAGATGCCTTTTGACTACACTATCCATGATCCAAAATATGAAGATGCAAGTCTCATTTGTTCAAAGCTTCAGACTATAAACAGTGAAGGTTAGAATTCTAAAAATCTAGATTGGTACACATATATGTATTTATTTGCTTTTACTGTGAGAATCCTGTTAAGCTTTTAAGCATAGTTAAAATACTAGAATTTAATTTGATTAAGTAATAGTGAAAAAAGATTTCAAGTTTTCCAGATGAAGTACCAGAGTATGACCCTTAAAAATGGCTTGTGGAATATTATATAGATAGTCTTTCATTAAAGTGTTCTAATTCCACAATAATTTTGTGTATTTGAATGGTTTTATAAAATAGCATTGCCCTGATCTGTAGAAATTAAGTGGTTTATGTGGGTATAGTTAGTCATGTACTTAAAAGTGTCAATAGGTTTATTTTTTAGAGTTTAGGTGAAGTTTGGAAAGCATGAGATGAATATGTCCAGATCTAGAATCCTGGAGTATCAATGTGTGAACCATCCTCTGAATCAACCAGCTGGACATACACAAGCTCATGATACTGGGTAGCAGGGAGGAAACACTGCCATTCAGAAAGACCTTGGCAGGCTAGAGAAGTGGAACCTCAGGAACAGGACCCTGTTCACCACAGTTCACCAAATGTACCCCTTGCACTTGGGATAGAACAATTTTATTCAGCTGTACAAGTTTGGGGCCAGCTCTATACAGTAGCTCTGATCAAGGTGACTTGATGGTCCTGGTTGACAATAATTTGAATGGGTGTCACCAGCTCTCCACTGGGTTAATGGCTTGCTAATAATCTAGCAATAGGTCAAGGGAAGTGATCATTCTTCTGTGATGGCAGCTCTAAGGCTACCTCTGGTTATTCTGTCAAGCTTTTGGCTTCCCAAAAGCCAAAATGAGAGACGCTGACACAGAGAAGGGAGGCCAGAGAGCAGCCACCAAGATATGAAGAAAATTGGAGTGAATTGGGTTTATTTCATCTGGAGAAGTCTAGAAGGTGCATCTGAATGCTGTCTTCAACTTCCTAATGGGAATTAATAGATACAAACTATTGTACATACACATCATAAGGACAAGAGACAACAGACACAAGTTGCAATATGGGAAATTATAATTAGATTGTATGAAAAATATTTGCAGAATAAAAAGTGGTCAAACCATGGAGCAGGTTGCCCAGATAGATCATAAAAATTCCACTCTTGGTGGTTTTTAAAATTTAACATGACAAGGAACAGCTTTGAGCAACCTGATCTAATGCTGAAAATCTGAGTGGAAGATTAAATAACAAAGTCCTTTTCAGCAGAAAATACACCTCATCTTCCCTCAGTCTTTAACAAAGGGAATCCTTTGAAAAATATGGATATACACTATGGAGCAACATCACTAAATTGCCAAATTAATTTCACTGTGATGTCTGTCACAGAATGGCAAATGTAATAAGGCTCTTTTTTACTATTTACTGCTTTGGTAAGCATTTTACCAATAATAGCAACAATGAAAATTTTAATGATCAGGCATTGCTTACATCCCAGCCTTATGAGAAATCTCTACTGAATTATCATAATCATGAATTTTTAGATAATTCCTTGTAGTTGTCTTTGCTGTATATAGCAATTTATACAACATAGTGTGCTCAGAATGAATTCATAGTTTATTTTGTATGTGTTTTATATTGCCATTTTTCCTAGAAGCTGATTTCAGTGAGAGAAACAGTCTGTCACAAGAGAATACATTCTAGCCTTCAATATATGTTACATTAAATTTGTTTCTTTTCTTAATAGACAGATCAATGAGCAGGAGACAGGAAGATATGTACACATGCCGTCAAACAACTAGGATGAGATTGTCCAAATATGCAGCATATAACACCTACCATCACTGTGAGCAGTGTCATCAGTATATGGGTTTCAATCCCAGGTACCAGGTAAAGATTTCCAGGTGTTACTCTGTAGATCAGAAGCTGAAGCTCACACAACCCAAACACAGTTTGTGTACATTCACTGTATTTTAATTGGCTTAGAAGTTGTACATGTGTACACATGAAGCTGATTTACAGATCTTGTTATTTCTTGAAGTCTGCCTGCCTTAACCAGGCTGCAGTTTGGGGAGATCACAGGACTGATCCTTGTGTCATTTACACTAGTTTATTCAGCGTTATGATCTGCATGTGTACTACCAGTTAAAACTACTTTCCAGTAAGCTTTCCACTGGGCTTTGCTTAAAAGGAAAAGTTTACACCTGAGTAACTGCAACAGATGCTACTTCTGATACAGAAGTAGCCCAGAACAAAGTAGTCTATATGTGGTATACAACTTGCTTTTACTCAGAATAACCCTCTAATTTCTTGCCTATTATAATGTGAGGAAGAAGGTGTCAGCAATGCAAATACTGGTTTTTATGTGCAAGTATTTCTAAAAGCCAGAAAGGACCTGTAAGTATTGGTACCACCTGCAAGACAAAGCTGAAAAAACGGTTTCAAAAGAGGGAACACTTTAATGTGTATTTTTTTTTAGTTTAAGCTCTAGCATAGGGAATATTTCTTAATAGTTATGCATAATGAAGTTAAATTTAATGCTATACAGTAAGTGACTGTAATCTGTTTTTAGGAATGTTGTAAACATATATGAACTACACTGAGAGCTTGTAGTTTGACTTTAACTGGATTTATTGTATTTTTCCAATTCTTAGATTTATGAGTCTACTCTGCATGCATTTGCCTTTTCCTATTCTATGCTGGGTGAAGAGATACAGCTCCATTTTATCATTCCAAAATCAAAGGAGCATCATTTTGTCTTTAGCCAACCAGGAAGACAGTTGGAAAGTATGAGGCTACCGCTAGTCACAGATAAGGTAGATGGATATTTATATTTATATTTATGGTAATATATGGGAGAGAGACTCTGCCAATTTCAAAATTTGTTGTATTAGTATTCTCTATACTACTATTCCTACTGTCAAGAGACAATAAAAATGTCCTTACATGAGCTTGTATTTTCTCTCAGAAGGGGACATATGAAAAAAGATTGTCAAGACACCAATAAGCTCTATCTTTTGCTCATAGTCAAGGTTGATCCTTTGGTATAAACAGTTTTGTCTGTGACAAAAGGTCTTTGGTTATGGGTTTAAGATGTTAAAGTGAGAATAGTTTCTGCAAAGAAACTCAAAGATATTATTTCATTTATCATACTATTGGTAAGAGGAAGCATTTTTTTTTTCCTGTAGAGAAAAGCAATGGAATAGACTGTTTTATTCTGCATAAATGCTCAGTTACTTTCATATAAAAATAATGCTTTCAAAGAATCTTAGTCACAGCTTCAAGACTGTATAAAGAATCACATGTCATGCTTGTAGAAAAAACTTTGTAAGGTCATCTATTTGACAGGCTTTGCAAACTCTGACCACAGAATCACAGATAAACCAAGTTGGAAGGGACCCACAAGGATCACCGAGTCCAGCTGCTGGCCCTGCACAGCTCCATCCCCATTTATCACACCCTGTGCCTGAGAGCATTGTCCAAACACTTCTTGAGCTCTGTCAGGCTGGTGCTGTGACCACTGCCCTGGGAAGAGCCCAAACACCCTCTGGATGAAAAACCGTTTCCTAATATCCAACCTAAACATGCCCTGACACAATTCAGGCCATTCTCTCAGGTCCTGTCCCTGTCACCACAGAGCAGAGATCAGTGTCTGTCCCTCTCTTCCCCTCTCAGGGAAGTTGTACCTGCAGTGGGATCTCCCCTCAGTCTCGTCTAGGCTGAACAGACCAAGTGCCCTCAGCCACTCCTCACAGGCTTCCCCTCAGGGCCCTTCACCATCTTTTCTGCCCTCCTTTGGACACTGTGTAATAGTCTAATATCTTTCTTATGTTGTGGTGCTCAAAACTGCACACAATATTCGAGGTGAGGCCACAGCAGTGCAGAGATGTTGACCTTTAGAGAGATTCCTGATACCCATGTCTAAGGTGAAGCTGCACTTTGCTCAGGCTACACTGCTTGGAGTATTAAAGCAATTTGTGGAACAGCGGTAAGCAGTAGCACTTCTATCCTGGAGAAAATAAGCTGCTTCCAATAAACAGTAATAAATCAATTTCACCCTTCAGTTCAAGTTTTAAATAGAAGAACCTAGGCAGCAACAGAACAGTAAGAATGACATCCCCTGCTCTCCCTCACCGAGTAAACTTGTGCTTTGCTACATGGTCAGAACTGTGCACTGGCTCCTTGTGGATTCTTTTCTTCCCAGTTTGAGGTTTTGACATTTAAGGACTATTCTCCCTTTGCTTCGTTTTCTATTCTCTTGCTCCATTCAGAAAAGTTGTCCTGTAGTTCTGGAGTAAGGTGTTTCTTACTGTCCTATATCATTTGGACCTAAATCCTCTTCCAGATCTAGCCTCAAGGTACCTCTGCACTTGGCAAGTCAAAGTTAGCAGTCCTGTCCATTCCACCACACACTCATCAGTCAAATAAGCTAAATGATAGAGTCTTCTTTCTTCCAATTCTTATAAAATTTGTTTATTTTCTTATCAAGGACATTTAAAATATGTCAGTTTGTCTGTGTTAGTGGATCTGATTTATTCTCCTGAAGAATCTATTTCTCCTTTTTCTCTCCCGATTAATACAGAAGCTCACACTTCTTTTTACCTACAGAGTGAAGATTACATAAAAAGCCCAACTTTTACTCCCACCACTGGTCGTCATGAACATGGACTTTTCAATTTATATCATGCAATGGATGGAGCCAGTCATTTGCATGTTTTAGTTGTCAAGGAGTATGAAATGGCCATATATAAGAAGTATTGGCCCAACCACATCATGCTTGTTCTTCCAAGCATTTTTAACAGTGCAGGAGTGGGTAAGTGTAACAAAAAGTTCTAAAAAATATGGACACACAGCTTGGGTCCTTGAGGTGCTGTTATTCAACAGTGAAATGTAGACACACACCTTGCAGCTAGGATGTCTGATCTGGTGGTCTGGATTTCCTCTGAAGACAGTGTGTCACAGCTGAAGATACACTTCTCTTAATCCAGGACACCTAAAACAAGCTCAATGAATTGCACCCTAGAAATACTTAACTCTTTTATTGTCTTTGAAAGAAGCTGAGGGTGGTATTAGTATGTTAAAACTCAAATGTAGTTACTGACTCTGTTTCCTTGTGGAAATAAGTTGTGTACTCTTTGCATGGGCAGTGATGGTCTGGTTGGGTACATCCCTTAGGTAGGTTCTGCTAATATAACATCTGTGAAATATTCAACCCTTTGCTTGTGCTGCTGGAATAACTTATTTACAGCAGTAGTGACAAACATTCAAAGTAGATCATCTAGGATAATTTCCAATGTCATTCAGCTGGTCAGTCAACATCTCTAACTCTTTGCACTAAGAGATGCTAACAGACACAAATATTGTCAGGTTAAAAGTAGTCACTAAATCCTTAAGACACTAGCAAATCTTTACCATAGAAGTCATGCCTCATTTTTCATCCTTCCCAATGTTGTTCTTTAAGTTACTTGCTTGTCAAGTGATAAAGCAAGTTGGCTCTGGGGGTGGTGGGGTGTTAAGGTCTTCAGAGTGATTTATACTCTTGTCTGCAGAAATATTCACTTCAAAAGGCTTCTGAGTTAAAAGCAAACAGTTTCTGCCTCTATTTTTAATCTGGTGGTTTTTTATGCCCATGGTTTCAGGTGCTGCACACTTCCTGATAAAAGAGTTGTCTTATCATAACCTGGAGCTTGAACGGAATCGGCAGGAAGAGCTGGGGATAAAACCCCAGGATATTTGGCCTTTCATTGTCATTTCAGATGACTCCTGTGTTATGTGGAATGCAGTAGAAGTTGATTGTTCAGGAGACAGGAAAAGGTAAATATTGTAACATATGGTTTTTCATCTGATTTCTTTTAACATTTCTCTGCATGTAATTTTGAAATTATGTTTGCTACACTACAACTTCTACCCTGTACAAGCAGAGAATTATATTTGCCCAATGAGAGTACTTTCCTAGGCATCTGTCTTTGCACAGGACATAGTGTAGTGTCTGTTTTTCATTCCTGTCCTCTGAGGATTTATGTGCTCTGCAGTCGTCACTGTTCAAGCTAGAGTTACTTGGACTGCAGATTTCAGACTCTGTAAACACTCCCTGGTACACTGGACAACATGGACACTCACATGTCCATTTTTTCACTAGATTTTTCTAAGAAAGCTAAATGATAGTTCTGTGCAAAGTTGTGCAACTGATTTCCTTTGGCTCTTTTGTCAGTCCCATTCTGTGTGCCTCTTTTATGAGTTCTCTAAATCCTTGAACTAGCATTTTTTTTCATTACTTTAGAATATAGTTTGTGCTAGATATTTTTATCTATTCCATGAATGGGCTATGCAGAATTTACAGCAAACTTCCAGAGAATGAAACTCAATTAAAACTGAGATTTATGGACTCTAGGGTTGCGCTAGAAGGATCTTAATACTTTGTGCTTAAGTTATGGCACAAGTCAGCAACCTTCAAGATTCACTGGAATATTATCTAGGTAACTTTAAAAGTTTACATATCTGAGGGAATATTTTGAGACATCTAAACTAAGTTTCAGATCTGTCATACTCGTCCCCACCACATAAGCACCAGTTAATTTTAACTAGAGTGAGAGACAAAAAAATACAGTAAAGTAAGACAACACTGAAGTTATCTACCTGAAAGTCACAACAACTTCCAACTGTTCTTCAGCTGGAAGAATTTCTGAATGTTCTCCATATATTTTAAAATTAACACATTCTCATAATTATTGTAGTGACTATACATGGACTGAAAGGAATGTTTCCCTGAAGCAAATTCTGCAACATATTGAAGCAACTCCCAATGTCACTCATTATGCCCTAATTGGGATGAGGAAATGGTCCAGTAAAACAAACAGTGCTGAGATCAAGGAACCATTCTCCTGCTGCCATGTACATGACTTCATTATGCTGAATGTGGATCTGACACAGAATGTACAGTACAATCAGAACAGGTAAGTGAATCAGGAGCACTTTTCAGCAGAGGTGATGAACCAAACAAAGGAAGTTTTACAAAAGCTCTTGTTTTTTTTTAGGGAGGTTGTGAATGGCATGCAGACAGATTTTGTTATCTTACTGGTGATTCAAATCCTTCCCAGGCTGCCAGAAGTTGGAAAAAGACATTAATTTCAATAGTTCCAAATAAAACAGTGATAACTAAGTGACAGTGTAGACACAATCAGCAGTGTACTCTGTACTCTGTACTAGTATTGGTCAACTCCAAATGGCCTTTGGTAAATCCAGTACTTCCCTTCTTGTCTGCCTAACTGCTCTACCTTCCTCAGGAAAGAGGGATGTATGGATGAATGGTGCATAGCCATATCTCATTCTGATGTATATATATCTGGGCTTTTTACCCTGAGTAACACAACACTGCAACATACCACATGTGTGTTCATCAGGACAGTCAGAAGGAAAGGATAAATAAGTCTTGTTCATATTGGTGGTTGTTTCTCACATACAGCTGTCTCAGAAATCCCACTTTTTCATTTATTGTGCCACTTTCGATAGATCAGATTATAATTTTGTCATACACAGCATTATCACAGTTAACAGAACTGTATTCACTAGGTTCATAGTCTCACAGAATTTCACTGATCTGCCTGAAATAAACTGTGGGTTTCCCTCCGTTTCTGAGGGATATGCATTTATTACAACAGAATGAAGTGTATATATATAGATCACTAGAAGTGGGATTCAAATTTATCCAAAGACTGTCCAAAACTGCTCTTTCAGTGCCTTAGAATATAGAAGACATCCATATGGGGCTGGCAGGTATGACACGAAATGTGTGTTTTTCTGTAAGCCAAGTGGAATAGCCCAGATACGTAAAATGGCTTTACACAGCTACACTTAGGTAACTGAACATCAGTCACTGTGCTTTTCAGAAGAACTCTAACTCAGGAAGATTTCTTTTGAAGCCCAAGCTTATAATTGCAGGGAAGCATTCTGATTTCATTATTCTGTGAATGAGCAGATGACCTATATTTCTATTGTCATCAGCCTGACATCTTAGATGCACAAATTTGTCCCTGTGCATCTCCTAGTAGAGAACTGTGCTTCAGGCTGCCTAAGTGTTACCTTATGAAGCATTTTTTTATGAAGGGCAAATGGATACAATGACAATAAAGCAAAATGATATGAGTACAAGCAACACCACCCATTTCCTGCCTCTGTCCTTGAACCACATGAGGCTCATGGTAATCCTGTGTGGGTAGTGCTGAGTGTGAAGTATTGTACGGCATTCCAAGCCTGGGCAAGGAAAACGGTACATTTTAAAGCACAGAGACAGTGACAGTCAGGGATATCAAATAACCATGTAGATATTGCTAAGATCAAAGATAAAACTTTTAAATCCTAGAATTGAATTGAATGTTTCTCAATGATGTTGACTGTTGTACTGATTGCTCAGTTTACTTAAATTCAAGTCCTGGATGTCAATCCAATGGTTCTGCACATTATCCTGTTTCCTTTGTAATAAATTAATTCAAAATGGAGAACTGAGTCTGGATTTTCTAGAGATCAGAGTATTTGAATTTAGTCAACTTTAGGACTTTACCTTTTATTCTGTTCCATCATATTTTTTAAATAGGTCAAATTTAGCTCAGGGATGTTTGGCCTCATTCTGCTCAATCTTTTTCTGTGTCTCAGCAGTTCTCTTGTCTAAAGACTCCCTGCCTTCAAATAGGTTTCACTTCTAAAATAAAATTACATTATTTCTGTAGAGGAACATTGAAAAAATTGCTAGATATTCTTATTCTGATGGGAAAATGAGTAGTCAGATACTTCTGTGCATTTGATAAATCAAATATAGGGCTTCATCCATTTCCTTGGAAGTCAAAGGAATTAATTTCCTTGACTGTATTTGGGGTAGTAATGTATGTAGCAATTTCTTATGACTCCATTATTGTAGTGAAAGGTAAAGAAAATGTTTTAACTCCTGAGTATTTTCCTTAGCAATTTACTGCCTTTCCACTTTATGCTTTCGATTCTTTCCCCCTCTAAGTGCTTTCCTCCTTCATTCTGGTCTTATCAAACTGATTCTAGCCTAGTTTATTATTAGAAAGCTGAATCCTCTTTCCTTGACTGATAGGCATTGCTGGGGGGTCAGTATGTTCGATACCTGTCCTTTCTATGGTGCTGATCAAAGGCTCTGAGTGCTTGTATTTGTCAGTGTATGATGAGAAACATTCCCCTGACCTATTATTTTTTTCTTTTCAGATTTACATGTGATGATGTTGACTTCAACTTGCGTGTCCATAGTGCTGGCCTTCTCATCTGTCGTTTCAACCACTTCAATGTCATGAAAAAGCAAATTGCAGTAGGAGGACAACGATCCTTTCACATAAAATCTAAGGTGGGAACTGAGCCTCTGTTGCACTGCTGTTAGAATTCTGTTTTCCTTTTTTATCTTTTTTAACCAGGAGAACTGAGGTATTTTGGTGCATCATCTGTTGCCAGTGATGGAGTATGTCTGCCATGTGGGGCGTTTTTTAGTTACTTATTTCTGAAATCCACAATATTCTTGTCATAAATACAACTGTCCTTAATTGTTTTCCTTTAAAACTTAAAAAAAAAACATGTAAAGTGTCTCTTTGCAATCCAAGTAGCCATTCACTATATGGATTTTATCTACAGCTATAGAATTTCTCATCTTCATGTGACTTCATAGGTAGGAGTATTTTGAATTCAAAGAAGAAATTTCAAAGACTATAAACACAAATATTATTTTATGAAACTGAAGCTGTTTTGGTAGCAGATATTTTTAGCTGAATAACTTTTCTTCTTAAAACTTAGATTTGTAGGGCAGAGATATATTTTATACAAACCAGAATTCACATAAGTACAGCTTGATTAAGATTGATCTTTATGAGAAATATTTTTTCCTCACAGGTATCTGACACTTCAGTTTCAATCTCCCCTGCTCAGTACATTTGTGCTCCTGACAGCAAGCACACCTTCTTGGCAGCACCTGCTCAGTTGCTCCTTGAAAAGTATCTCCAGTATCACAGCCATCGCTTCTTCCCTCTCTCACTGAAGAATTATAGCCATCCAGTGCTATCTGTGGACTGTTACCTTAACTTAGGACCACAGGTACTGAACAAATCTATGTCCAAGTAGCTCTAGTAATGTGTTGGCTCTGTTTTGGATGGGTTAGTTGATGTATTCCTTAATAATGGTTACACAGCCTTTGAAGAATGAGGTACATCCCTATAACGTTAAAATCCAGTTCTTAGTCCCATAGAGATACTGTTGGAGGCTTCAACTAAAGTACATGGAGAGAAATCTCAGAATTGTCCTAAATACTAATATAGTCTGCGAAGTGTTTTCTCAATCTACTATAATTCGGCTCTTCCTACAGAAAATTTCTTACACAAGAGGGCTTTACAAATTCTAGATAACCTTTAGAAAGCATTCAGATATACAGATGTTTTAGTTCACTTCAGATTGATAAGCTGAGGCAGAGAATCAAATACTAGACAGCCAGTTGGAATGGAAGAAACTGACATTAGGTCTCAGGAGCTGTTGGCTCTCTCTGATGAGTTTGGATCTAAAGCCAAGGTCATACTTCAACTCTAATACGTCAATAGAAATTTGGTACTAGGGAGTGTGGTTCAGGAGAGAGGGACTGCTTTTAACCCTTCACTGAATACTAGATAAAATTCAGCCTTTCTGGGTTTACTGAACTTCTCTTCCAAAGAGCTGTATAATAACCTTCCCATGTATGCTGCTCCCAGAACATTTTGGGTTCTTAGGCTTTTTTCCCACCATGTTTGGAAAAATAAGCTCTGTGGGAGGACATTGTACTGTTACTGTGTTCATCCATGGCATCCATTCAGCACATGAAATTATTTCAATTTCATTCTGGAATTGCTGCCTGAGCTGGAATATGATATAACAGGATAGGATTGAAGGACTATGGAATAGGCATACTGGTACAGAGTCTTAGTTGCTGTGGTTCAGCCTTCCTCCACTCAGTCATGCTGATCAATGCCAGATGAGTATGTATGTATGCTAAGAAGTACAGTGGTACTTTTGGAACAAAGTCTTGCATGGAAGATTCCCTTAATCTGAATTTATAAATCCTGAAATAGTGTAAATGTTCCCATTCCTAGTGGATTTCAAGAGTAGCCATAAAAACAAACTAGGCAAGAGGAAACCTCATAAATTCATGTATATGCACAACTCTACTAACCTGAGTAATCCTATGTAAATGAAATTTAGAATTACTAAGGGTCCTTTTCATGTCTGACTGTAGAGTTACTGTATTTACTCACATACAAATAAAATGTGCTGGGCAGGTCACAGTATTATGGTTGTGGGGAGCTATTGTTACTGCAGCTTTCAAACTCTATCACATCTAAGCCTCATGATAATAATAATGAGTAGTAGCAATACATAGTTTTGAATTGCATTTTATGTATATTGTTAATAAGTAGCACAATGTTTTGGAAGGAACTATAAAGCTCACAATATTTGGAGCTGGAAAGCAAGTCAGAATTTGAATCAGGTGCAAATACTGGAAGCTTCATATGAAAGCTCGAAAGATGTTAATTTTTTCCACCCTCTCAATCAGATTGCAGTTTGCTACGTGAGTTCTCGGCCTCATTCTCTGAATATCAGTTCCTCTGGTTTGACATTCAGTGGTCTCCTGCTGTACCTCTGTGACTCCTTTGTTGTAGCTAGCTTTTTGAAGAAGTTCAATTTTCTTAAAGGTGAGTAGCAGTAATTTTATTATAAATAGTTAGGTGACATGGTCTCTGAGAATGTGGGGAAAATCTATTTTATCTGTGGTTTAAATCTATTTTATTTATTTAATATATATGCATATATATACATATATGCAGGTATTCATGTTTGTCTTTAGATGTCCCACCCAACTTTGATGTTTGATCATGCTGGCTCTGCACTGTAGTAAACTGGTAAATAGCAGTGCTATAAGTTCTGCACATTTCTAAGTGGGAAAGAATGCTGGATCCATATCATCATGCCTAGAGTATGTGCACAACTCCTTACTCTGTTTGAAAACTGAGTATTGAAGATTTATTCACAAAGCATTTACCTACTGTGCTTTTGGAGCTTTTCTAAATTTTGATAGAAAATGGGTGATTGACAAGCCTCTATCAAAATCTAGTTTTTATTTTTAGAAATAGAAACTGGCTCATTTAAAATTTATTCCTAATAGCCAGTTTCTCCATGTCAACCTTATGATGGTGTGTAGCAGTGTACACAACTAACTTCCACTTGTGTTGCAGACAGTCACATTGCAAACTTCTTTTGGATCCTTCTGCTGCTATCTTAGGCATTTGGTGCTCTGGGGATTTGTTTCACTCAGCTATAGCTGTCACTGGAGAAGAGTGGTTAGTGGTTAGTGCCTCTTGAGACTGGCAGAGCTGTTATAAACTGCTGTGTTCTTTGCTGCAGCTAAAACAGAGGCTACCAGTCAGTCTCATTTTGCATAAACCAGTCAATTTTTATATCATGCAGCACAAACTGTATTTGCTTTGGGATTTCTCCATCTCCCCTGGCAGTCTACTTGACTTTCCAACCCGTCACATGAGAATTAAATGCCATGTGACTGTCTGTCTTGTTCCTTTTTATTATATTCACAGGATTCTTTTGTCTTGGGCATTACCACTTACCTCACCATCTTTCATTTAGATTACTGAATGCTGGGAGGTAATTATTGTCTCTTAAAAGAGGACTTTTCTCAGAAGCCAGGAAGCTACACATGCAAGTTAAAGTGGTTATCAGCATGCCAGATAGGACAGTTGGCATTGGTTACTGAAGTATGATTCTTTTACTTTGGCATTCTGGGTTTGCTTATGTCTGTAGCCACATAGACCAGATTCTTTCTTGCCAGCACGTGAGTTTACCAATCCAAAAACCACTAAAATTTGTGATTAGTTTTAAAGACATGTTTAGACCATTTCTGGGCAGCAAAACACAAAGAGCTTAGTTATCCATCATAGTGATTGCCTTGTGGGTTTTGCTGACTAAGGGTTTCACACAACAAATGATCTGGAGGTCTACAACAGGAATGGATATAGGACTTTATCTGGTTTGCTGCCAGGACCCATCATGACCTCCTTAGACCTGCCAGTTTTACCTTTCCTACCCTAAGGATCATGGAAAGTGCCGCTAGTCCTGTTTACTAAATGATTATGAGGTACCTCAAGTTGCACAAGAAGATCCTGACAAATAGGTAGCTGAACACAGCTCTCCTCAAGTCCTACCTGAGAGGTTTAATTTTCTCCCAAGCCCATTTGTAACTCCTGATGTGAAAGGAGTGGAGCTCTCCATGCCAAAGGGTGGTGGGAGGTGGGTGATGAGAACAAAGGGGGTACTCATGTGAGTTTCTTTTGAACTGTTTGCTTAGGTGCTACCCTGTGTGTGATTTGCCAGGACCGCAATTCTCTCCGCCAGACCGTTGTCCGGTTGGAGCTGGAGGATGAATGGCAATTCCGTCTGCGGGATGAATTCCAGACTGCCAATGCCAAAGAGGACAGACCACTTTTCCTCCTGACTGGACGACATATTTAATTGAAAAGAGACACATTTCCTGGATGACACAAGACACTAATTGCCACCATCTCATGAAATGACTTTTGAAAGGTTCTGCTTTCTGAACGGAAACAGGACTGTTTTCTGTTGTTTATTAGAATGATATCTAATCAGACAGTCTAAGATCATATTTGCAAACATTGAAGTGACTTTTCTAATTTAATGTTCTGATGGAAGTCATCTGTAATTCCTGATAGAAACACAGAGACTTACATGGTGGAAAGCATTTCATATCAGAAGAGAGGTCAATGAGTGCACTTCTTCTCTGACAAAGAAGATCACATGCAAGTTCATAAAGAAAAGGGTTAGGAAACTTTTTGCACATTCCAGAAATAGGAAATGCAAATTTAGGAGCAGGTTCTGGTTCACAAGTCTTATTTATCAAACAGTTGGCATAGGGCAACAGGAGTTCATACAGTTCTGTAGAATACTGCTTCTGATTGATCCAGGTAGGCTTTTTATATGAAGATTTGTAAAATACATTTCTTTAATAGCAGAAACTCAGTTGAAGCTTTAATTTTTGGAATAAGTGCCACACTGGATAGTTTCACCATGCAGGACTGTTGGAGTAGAAGCCTAATTATATGTCTGGTTTTATTAGCATAAGGAAGAGAGTTAACAAGGTAGATGGTAAAATGAGATCTAAACATTTGAACCTGAAACTGATAATAACTTGAATAACTGAAGAGATCAAATGGTGGGACTGACCTGCAAGTGATTTATTTCTACAAAAGCAATGTTTTATAACTAAATTGTGGACTAGCTGTAGACTTCAAGATGAGGCAAGTGCACTCAGGAAAGCAGATGAGATGATTCTAAAACACTCCCAATACACTTTCTGGGGATATTTTCTTGCCAAGGTGCTTCAAAGGAGTGAGAAAATGGAGATCACATTGCTGAGAAATTCAGGTGAAAACCTAAAAAACATGAACAGCACCGGGCATTGTGATATTTGGTATGCTCTAAATGTTAAATCAGTGGTCGCTGTCTCTGTCTCAGTGCTTGGAAATGCTGTCTAAGTTGCAAGCTTCCTGTTTGTCTTTATAGAATCAGTGTTAACATCACTCAGTCAAGGTGTAGGAAGGATGAGTATAGACATTGTCAGAGGATATCTAATATTTGGGCAGGCCTTTCTTGCTGGATACACCAATGGGGGGATCGTTAACTTTATACAGATGCCATTGGTGCCTGAGTCTGTTACAGTACTGGCCTTGAAATGCAGGCACTGGTATGACTATGCCAAAGAGCTAATTTAGGTTAATTTACAGAGAAAATGTAAGTTCTGTAAGCTGTGAATTCTATAAGAGATGTGGATTGCTATCTACAAGGAAACTGCTAGCTACCAGTGTGCTTCTATATTTCATTGTCTGTGTTTCAGAGTGAGAATTCACTTTAAGTTTTGTGAAGGAAAGTGAGCATTGTCCTATGTAAATATTATTACTGTTCAGTTTTCACCAGTTGATTAGTTAATTTAAACTTTTTTTAAGGAAGTATGACATTTATGTCTAATCCATCCTTTATAAATAAAGTTCATGCTGCATGGACATCTGTCTTGGTGATGCACTGGACCAATAAGTACACACACTTCTGTAGTGGAAAAAAAAACAAAGGAAAAGCACTGGCTGAAAGGAGGTAGTATAATTAAGGAATGACCTGATCAAGAGAAAATACAGTACTGCTTAATGGCCTACAACATAACACAGCCTCAAAGGTATAAAATTTTTTGCAAGAACTCAGGTTGAGAAACAGTGAGTTGAAATTTCCTTTCCTGTAACCAAATATTTAAACAATTTATACCAAGTATCCATTAACTTTTTTCTGTGTTTTAGGTCTGAGATTTGCTTTGTCAGTCTTTAGATATTCATTTTCTCCAAGAAACCGAAAAAGGCCTAAAGTACAAAATAATAATAATAATAAAAAAAAATCACATCCTTATTTAGCATTTTCTTTTGCTACAAAGTTTCCAAAACTTTGACAA
This sequence comes from Toxostoma redivivum, assembly GCA_013397375.1. Lineage (NCBI taxonomy): Eukaryota > Metazoa > Chordata > Aves > Passeriformes > Mimidae > Toxostoma > Toxostoma redivivum. Next base: position 722,129 of record VXBI01014101.1, read on the forward strand.
AATACAGCTGATAGTCACCTGAAGCCATCATACTCCTGAGTGTTTTTTCGTGTTAACCTTTTTTTCCATGAGTTACCTACACACTGTATCCTGTATACAGGATAGGAGTCCCAGAGCCTGGCCTCAGCAGACCTGTGTCTATTATGTGACCAAGTGCAATCATTCTCCATCGTGGACTATATTTATGAGCAATTGTATGTGATGAAAGTTGCATGCACAGTCCATTGTCTTGCAGAGCACATCCTGTAATAAGCAGGAGACTGCCCTTTCTCTGACCAAAATGCAGGTACTTCCTGTCATCCTGAGGGAGCACCTATGTACCCACATGGTAGGAAAACATTGCATTTTGCTCACAGGAGGCCAAAAAATGATGGTGGATGACTCAGGGAGAGATAGTCTCCAGAGCTCCATCCAAAAGTTTCTTCATCCCTGACCTAGTTTACAAGTAAGCCCCCTTAAAGTGTAAGCTTTCATGGAGAGGGCAATATAGGTTTTGTGTACTACTGGATTACTCTTTTTATCTGATAAAGTAATACAGATACACAATAATGATAAATTAAAGCCAATGTGTTTGGGTGGGACTGGCATCCTATGCTGCAACCCTTGGTGCTATAGTTCTTTACCGTATATGCATGTGTAGGGCTGGGGATCCAGGTCCCAGCTCCACAGTTCTCTTTCTTTTGTGAGAAGGAATCACTGGCTTTCAGTCTCAGTGATCTTTGTGAGAAAACTTGACCATGCCTACTGTGCACACAAATCTTTTAAGTATTTCCTTTCTGGTTTTGGATGTGGCAAGAAAGCAGAACTCTGCATCCTGCGATTCACTTGATAATATAATAGCAAACAAACTTTTTATAGCCTCTGCCGCCTTCCCTAGCACCTTCCATGCTGATTTAGTCATCCACTATTAGCACCTGCAGACAGTATTATTAGCATGTTCTGAATTGTCTGTCAGAGAGGAAAGTAGTTTATGATTCAGCTTCTGCAAAAGACAGAGTTCAAATATAGAGAAGGTTATTGGAAAGGTGACATTATTTTCCTTCTTACCATCCTCTCTTCTCTATTAAAGAGCTCTTCACAAGCACTTAAGCACTAATTCTGGTATCTAATCACTAGAGGAAGTAAGGGATTTCATCCTTCCCTAGCAAGTGCCTCCTGTTTTGGTGATAGGGAATGTACAGATCTTAGCTCCCACTCTGCATCTAAAAGCTGTTGCTAAATATTGCTTGTGAGGGGGTTGCTTTTCAAAGGCTGTATCTGTGACACTCTGCGGTGAAAGATGTCACTCACACAAAAAGAAAGAGATGCAACAAACCCAAGGATGGGTCAAGGGACAGCTCTACAGGGTAGAAATTGAAGAGCAGGTGAAAAGGGGGCTATGAATGGATCCAGCAGCATGGAAGGAGTCGGGGGGCAAGTAGAGTTCCTGGCTGCAGTAGGAAGTGTTTGCAGGGGCACAAGGACCCTGGGCAGGGACTGTGTGCAGTGTGAAAGAATCTGGATTTCCAAGGCAGCTGGAATTCATGGGGGTGTCATGAGCACCCTGCTCAACAGGACCCAGCCGCCTGCCGTGGCTGCTGGTCTGGTCTGGCTGTGAGGGTGAGTGAGGATTGTGAGACATCTTCCTAGGGTCCATCCCCCAGCCACAACCACAGTGCCTGTTCCAGAAATGGCTGTGCCAGAGCTGTTTCTCAGGGTGGTAAAGCATTGCATTTACCATAAAGCCCAACCTCTGCTTGCATCCCTCTGCCATGCATGGCTTGCCCAGAGAGCACAGCCCTGCACACTGCTGGGCACCCACAGCCCCATGGCACAGCCTCTCTCCACACCACACACACCACACCCAGCTGCCATACTGCCTTTCCACCCTCCCACCACAGTCCTCCTCTCCCACATCATCCCCTCAGCAACCAGTCTTAATAATTCAACAGCTACTACTGAAATATGGTGGATATACTGGTGTGAAAAAAAAAATTCATATTCTTCCCTTTTTCCTACTTCCTTAAGGGTATAGTCTTCAGTGAAAAGTAAAACTAGTCTCATACATCCTCTGCCTGGTGACTCTCCTCTGTCCCTTATCCTTGCTCTAGTCTACAGCTGAATAAATACTTAGTGGTTCTGGTAGTTTGCAAATGCTTTTATAACATTTCCAGTCCTGTTTTGACAGCTCCCAAAATAACCACTGATGATTGTGGAGGACACAACTCTGGCAGTTTTGAGGCAATAGTCCAAATGCTGATATTGTCCACTGCTGACGTATTATTTGGCTAGGAAGTGATGGGGTGTCAGATATAACAGTGAGCCTCCTGTGCTGTGAGAAAAAGGCATTGGGAATCAACTGCCATGCTTTTAAGAAAGACCTCATAAAGCAGCTTCATACATAAATGTGATTTTGATTAAAATCCTCAAGAAAACTGAAATTTTGGATTTAGATTGACATAAGAATATAAACAGAAAGAAATTTCTCCACACTTGTTACATGACCAATGTGTTGATTGTGCCCTTAAACGCAGAACATACTACAGAGTATTAGTCTGTCAGTGTGAGCTGTTGTGCTGTTGAAAATGATAACTGCCACCATTAATAGTAATTAAACAGTATTCTTTATACTTAGAGACAACAGGACTGACAGGAAAGTGGATTTTTACTCATTGCTACCTATCAGAAAAATCAACAGCTTGGAGAACAGATACTGGCTCAGAGGTTATTGCAATAGTCACAGGGCTGATTCTGCATCACAAGATACACTTTCATATATGGGCTTTTGCAAACACACGGAACCTTTTCTTTTGATGGTGTGATTTCTCTCTACTAGACCTTAAATTACTCTTGTAAATACTGTTTATTTATCAGCCATAAATCTCAAAGTTCTCTCCCAGACAAGATGGCACCTGTGGTGGGGCAGGCTGGCAGACCTGTGTACCCTTAAGTTCCCCACTAGAATCACGGTTGGTCTGGATTTGTAGGATCTTGAACTTTACCTCTGCAGGAGATGCAAAACAGGAGAGTTATGACTCAGCATTTCTGTTAGGTATATTTTCTTTTTGCTTTCTCAATACAGCTTTCTTAATATACATGGTGCTATAAATTTCCATAGGTGTTTATGAGAAAAAAGCTTTTACAGAAAGAAAATAGAGAGATCAGCTCCATAAGATTTGTCCATGGGAACTACTGCAATGTGAAAAGCAACTATTTTAAGAGACTGATGCTATTCCAGTAGAGTTGTGATTGTATTTAAAAATATCCTAAATTAATCTTAAGTTGAAAAGTTATTCTATTAAAATTAGATGACAGTTACCAGTTCAGCAAAATAAAGTTCACGTAGAGGCTACCATGAGCTAATACTCTATATTTAAATATTCTGGAGTGATTACAAATTGTTTTCCTTCTCATGATACAGCATTTGCAAATGCTGTTTAAAAAAAGCAGCTGGCTCCTCTTTAACCTGTGTCATGTTGTGAAATCACAGGACACTGTTTAAAACTGGCATCAAAACTTCTGTATATAGTGCATAATTATCCACTGAAACTTGTTGCTAGAGGATGTCAAAGAGGCTGCAGGCTGAGAAGGAATCTAAAATCTGATGTGAAGCCTACATGAATTGTGAGTCTGAGATCTTCCATGAATTTTGTGTCAGCTACTATTCCTCATTTGTCTTTGGTTGAAAACACCAACTGGGGAAGTAGCAACAAAACTGTGAAGTCCTGAGAAGGCAAAAATGGGAAGGGAGTGAGAGAAAAGAAGCTTCAGAGGTGGTTGGGGAACATTGGGAAGAAGGCAAAGAAACTGGCCTGGCTGCGCAGGCGTGACAGCAAGGAGGTAGGATTGGGAGCCGGTAGTAGGGATGAGAACCTTGGGAAAAGCCTGGGAAACAGTCATAATTTATGAAAATTATGGAGAAAAGTCCTCTTACATCTAGGTATTATTCCATTTATGGATGTATTGATCAGAAGGGTTTGGTGATGGTCACCCTTGGGCATGGATACCAGATGCATTGATCAAGAAACAGCAGCCACTGGATACATCTATGCTGCCCAGGAGAAATGCCCACATTTGTTAGTGCTTCCTGGTGAAAGCAGAAAGTTCCTGAAATCAGATGATACAGAAAATGACAAAGGCTTCAGGAATACAGTGTGCTGGGAAAGATGCACACCCACTTCTTGAAGAATTTGATAAATAAACATTATGCAGCATATTACAATGATTTAAATGCTATTTCTGATAGATTGTTATACTTACCCATCACAGCTTGAAAGAAAATTTATCAGAAGAAATGGGTGGAACAGTGGAAAATTACTCCAACAAACAGTGGTTCCTATCTTTTAAATTTGGTAAATAGACCTTTCAGCAGTGGCAGAAATGCCATTGAAATTCATTAGGCATGGCATTTCCCTGTTTATCTGAAAAGAGAGGAATTGTATTGAATTTCCTTCCCCAAAATTGTTCCAGAAAGTAAATGTGATTTGTCAGATAGCTAATAAATGGGTTTCTGTGCTTACAGTCTTAACATTTGGTGTACAGCAGAAACAAGTAACTTGAGCATCTTGGTAACCTAAGTGCTGTGCTATTTTCTCTTGGAAGAGTTTCTCTACAACTTGAGGGTGACTTGGCTATTGGGCCACTTCATATTCAGAGTTTCTAATGTGAAGTGTGAAAGAGTCTAAGTAAGCACCATTTTCTTCTCATTATTAGATCTCTTCCAGATGCCTTTCACATCAGTACTGTGATCTCAAGACACCCATCAGGTGGAGAGTCCATTAGAGACTGGCTGTAGTGGGCCAGAGTGCCAGGGTTACAGGAACAGGAGCAGCTCAGAGCCAGCAGCAGGAGGCTGTGTGACAGTGCCAGAGGGGTGCTGAGGGAGCCCAGCAAAATGTCATAGGCCCAGTGAGTAACTGGAATGAGCTGAGACTGGGCTGCCTTCATCTAATGCTTGTCCTGTGATACAAACTGGAACTTCTTTTGCCATGCCAGGCATTCAGAGCAGTTTGGCAGTTGTGTTAGTTTTGGTTGATACACAGGAATAACACTCATTCCCAATACTCCCAAAGCTTAAAGGCAACTCCATGCAGCAATGAACTTAACTCTCAGCTGGAATACCACAGCTCTTCTTGACACCTCAGAATAAAATGTCTAAGGAAAGTATTTCAGACTTTAAAAGGTCTTGCATGTTGTATTTTGCAATAAAGAGGGTGACAGAGGCAAGCACAGCTGATGCTGATGTTGCTGTTGGAAACAACACACTGTCCAGTCATGGCTTGTGATACCCTAATCCTCCAGCTGACAATGCCTGGTAGGCTGCCAGCTGTCACAGAGGGCTGTCACTTTCCAGTCCTCTCTAGCTTTATATGCTGCCTTCCTAGTGACACTCACAATGGTGAGAGACCACATGCTGGCAACAGGCTATTTCTCTACTCTATGCCTTATTTCCAGAGTTTTTCCATTGATTGATTATTTTCCTACTCACTGAATTTGCATATTGCCTAGGGTTGAATATGAAGCATGCTGGGCATATTTGTTCATTTGATAACTGTTATCAGCTCATAGTTAATGCTAGGACTCTCCTGCAGTGGGGTGCTATAAATAACCCATTTCATTACATAACAATGGAAAGATTTAGAAACCTTTGCCCAAAGCCAGACATGTAACAAAAGGGTTCAAGGGTTTTGATAGCAACTTCATTTCACCAGCTACTGCAGCCTTATAAGCAGAGGGATGATAAACAACAAAATTCAAGCCACAGGTTGTGAAAGCGTATCATAGCTGTGAGTTAGTGGTCAGTTTGAACACAAAACCTCAGGCTGTATCTTCATGGCAATGCTGCCATTTCTGCCAGCTGCCAGAAGTCCAAGATGCTGGACCCAGCTGTCCCCTCAGACAGAGCCAGAAGTCTCAAAAGATTCAGGACAGGTTTATCTGATAAATAAATAGTGTGTGATCTGTATGGATCTGTGTGGATCCTACATACTGGTACCAAGCTAGGCACAAACAGAAGAACATAAGGAACAAATGGAAACAAAAATGATCCTCTTTCAAATATTATTGCACAGAGGAACAGGAAAGCTGTGCTCCCTTCTCACTCATACAGTTATAGTTATGGAGTTGTGGAGTTGTACAGCTGTGCAGAAAGGCAGAATTAGACTTTGGCATTAAGAACCTGCCTTGAAAAAAAATTAAACTATTAAAATGAATACAAAATATTATTAATGATGGTAATAAAATGTTGGCAGTAAAAATTCTTTGTATTCTGTTCCTGGTGTTTATAACTCAGTAAACTGTCTGATCTTATATGAAAGTTAGGATATCGACTGGTAGTGCATTTGTGTTTTTCAGGATCTAAGTTTTCACTGAACCTTTTGACTGAACTAGAGCACTTGAGGAGTCAGTTGCAAGGAAAGTGTGCTCTGGTTTACTGAGCTCAGGTTTCTTGTTCTGACTGTGCTTCCAAGAACTTCAGCAGGTAAAATTAGCAAGAACATGATCGCTGCGAAATTATATTCTCTGCAGCTTTGTTGTCTACAGCTAAAACCTGAAAGTAGCTTTTTTGTATATGGCAGAAACCAACAGTGGCTTTAGTGGTGTATGTGAAGAACAGGGAAGAACTACCAGCTCAGGATGTCGTCTGAGGAGGAAGATCATCCAGAGACCCCCATTGGCTCCCCTTGGTCTTGGGTAAGAAACTATGCCCTAAAGTGGCATAAATAACACTTAAAGCTTCAGAAAAAGTAACAAGCTGTGCTGTGTGACCCTCAATAGTACTGAATATCAGCAGCATTTTTAGTCTCCTGTTGAAGTCTGTGTTTCACTGATGGTTTGGTTGTCTTTTCTAGCTCACCCTGTGGACTTTTAAAAAAATAATTGAATGGGGAAAACATTCTTTTGCTTCTCCTGTGTATGTCAGGTTCTACAAGGAAACCTGACTGATTCTGTGCTGTCTGCTTTGCTGTCTTACTGGCTCTGCAAAGCTATACTGTTGAAAGACAGCTTTTAGGTATAATGGAGTGAAAAGGATGTAAAGAACAGTGTTAATGTTTGCTCTGGAGGTCTGCGTTAGAAAAAGAGCCAGTGAAATACAGAAATGTCCTGTTATTTTTTCTCAATAAGACTGCCTTAACGAAATACAATCTGCACTGATGCCCCCCTAATTGTGGCTGTGGTCCTGTGTTTTAAGGTCTGGGCTGATGCCTAATGTCACTGGAGAGGATGTGGGTGAGTACAGGTTTCTGGCAGAAAGATAGAGGATGAATTCCCTCTGAAGGGACTTTGGGTAGAAATAGGAACAGCTCTACTGAATCGCCTGTCAATTCGCTAAGTTTCAGGAAAAGGCAGGATGGGTTATATATAATCAAGGCTTTCAATTACTTTTAAAAAAGTATTAAAGTGGTTAAAAAACAATTACATGCTTTGAAATTAATATTTATGGTTTCATATATGGTTTTCACATCTCTTTATAGACAAACACATCTATGATTTTTCAGGGAATGACAATATTTGAAATGGTTTATAAATGTGGTCAGGCATGAATTTGTGTGATATGTCAAGAACTGATATGTCCTGCAGGTACCCAAGGAATTATCTGAGACTTGCTTTTTGAAGGTAGAATGCACAGAATAAATAGGTTTAGCTAATGATAGTCTCATCTTTGGAGAAACATGCAGGGAGGGTGAAAATGAGCAGCAGTTGTTCTTACTATCAGGACACAGGCTTCCTGGTATTTGTGTGTTGGTAGATGTCTGTTTTTGACAGATAGGAAGATAGTTTATGGGTGTTGATTTCTAAATTTAACATAGCTGGCAACTTTTTATTTCTCCTGAAAATTCCCTACAAGCTGAACAGAATGGAGACTCTCTGGGAGAGATGGGACTGATTAGTTCACTGATGGTTGGAGCACTAAGGAACATCAAGACTATGTTCAATATAAACCAAACTGAGAAGGAACAAAAAAGTCAGGGATTTTATTTTTTTCTTTAAATTTCAAATGTCGTTGAACTCCTGGCTTTCACTTTTATTAAAAATTCAGATATCCTACACAACATTTTAACTATTGCATTTCTAGAAATTTTCTTCACATATAAGTCTCTTAAATTGCCCATGAAAAGTCATGAATCCCACTGCTCCTTTGAACAATCTGTTTTGCAGTGAATGTGTAAGTTTCATTATAAGTTAAATAAACAGTGTTATTCAGGATATAAAGAATATCACATTTCTGATAGAAATAGATGTACTAAATATCATTTGAAACTGTTGCTATTGGCCTTTGGGAGCTGCTGACTCTGGCTTCTGTTGAGGACATCAGAAAAGAAGAACCACTTACCTCTATAGATTTACTGAAGTGGTTCTGCTTATCACTATGTTGTAGAGCACAGAGAAAATTTTGGTCTTTGGAGAGGATGATAGAATACATATATTCGAGAATATTAAAAGCTCATCACAGAGAGCTCCTCGAAAAAAAGATTCCCTAGGTATGCAAACATATGAGCCCCATGCTTTGAAATGCAGCACATGATTAAAAACATGGTTCCACAAGCAAAAATTTGTTTTTGTAAGCATTTAGACATCAAACTTCCTCTGATTTATCATGACGTTGCAAGAGGACCGAACAAATATGATGTCATATAGACATTTGCTTTCCCTAGGGTTATTGAATGAGATTGTACACTTATGTCCTTTCCAGAGGAGGAATAAATAAAAATTAACAAATAAATTAAGCATCACTGAGAGAAGCAGATATAACATGTGGGGATAGTGGTCAAAACTGGGCCTGTCAAAACACAGCAGACATCAAGGAGAACTGTGCAAATTCCTGTATCAAATATAAACTTCCAATATTGCCCTAGGCAAAATTCAGGTTTTATTTGCTAATGTTTCAAATTATTAGGTAGCTGTTCTCTAAGATCTCTGCTCGAGACCTTCACGTTCAGAAGAATTTCTACAACTTTGACCCATACCACAGGGAGCATTTGTAAAAATACTCCCTGAGCCACTTGCACTGGGTACCCAAATTAAACAGGCACAGTTGAAAGTGGCAATCCTCATTTTCATCCTACACATATAATTTTCAGGTTCATTTAACCTGAATCTTTTGTTGTGTTTTGAGATGCTTTGGGACAAGCCTTCCAGAGCTACAACACCTTGCTGCAGTTGCCATGTGCCGCCAATGCTGCTGCTGCAGATGGTGCTGCTGTGGCAGAGGGACTGGTTGGCTCCTCAGGACAAGTTTCCATCATTCTCTTTCCAGTCAGTCCCAGACCAAACCACTGGTCATGACAAAGCACTGCCATTTCTCTGGGGATGCAGGCAGCTCTGGACTTACTAGATTCCAGTGGGGACAGCAATTTAAGTAGTATCAACTTCTTTGGAAATCTAAGAACTGTGTGTTTCTCACTGTGAGACTTTTACTGCACCAAACAGCTGTCCTGGGTAAGTCAGAGGAGCAGGGAGGGCCAGAGGCTGCTCCCCACCAACCCCACCAAAGCTGTGCTGGCTCAGAGCAGCCAGAGGCAGAGCCCATTGCCCAGGGGCTGCAGTCCTGCATTACAGCAAGGACACCACAGCTGCTCTGACAGCGGGATGCTCCCAGCTATCTCTGCAGATGCAATGCTCTGGGCTCTGGGACTCTCCATCCCACGGGCCTTTGCCAGGGAAGGATCTCTCTTTGGGGCCTGATTCCTGCCTGCTGCCTGACCTGTGGCTGATCTGTGCCACTTCAGGACCAACTATTGCCCTAAGCACAGGGCCACAGTGTCGGTTCTCCTTCTTTTATTTTGGTGGCCTTTATGCAGCCATCTCCTGAGCAGACTCCAGAGTTTTCAGGGCCAGGAGCATATTTCCCCCATGGTGGGCTTCCCCTGCCATGCCTGGCAGGTTGGCAGCAGCAGCCGGTGCTGCCTCATTGCAGCTCCTTGCTCCCATTTTGGAGGGCTGACCCTTCAGAGAGTGGAGGATGTATTTTTGCAAGGGTAAATAAGTCTCAATGGTATTCACTGCAGATATGCTTTCCTCCAACATCAAGCACGTGTGCTGCCTTCCCACCTACTAAAAACAAACAGTAAATTGAACCGAGACCCTTCCCTGTGGTTCACTCTTTGGGGGCTGACTGCAGGCCAAGTCCTTTTGCATTTTATTTAGGTCAGGTTGTGGGAGGTCAGCGATCATTCTGTGTCTGGAGATCATATCTCAGAGAGCCTGCCCTGTCTTAATATAGAGCTGAAAGTTCAGCTTGGTGCATGGGGACGAAAGGCTGTGAGGGCCATGAGTGGCTGTCAGCTGCTTCATGCCCCAGCTCGTGTTACCTCCACTGCCTTGGCACCATAACCTTTATTTGAATGATGAGTAATGCTTTAATAACACTTTTTTATCTTATGCTGCCATAAATGCAAGCAGAGTGTCAACCTCTCTGTTTCTGACTCTCCTCTTTTTGAAGTGATCTGTGACAACTCAGTCTCCCCTGGAACAGGAGTTTGCACCTGATCAAGGGCACAGTCTAAGGTCTGGTCAGGCCAAGATTGAGCTTCAACAGCTCCAACTGAGCAGCTAAACAAAACCTGCTGAGGTCTAGGCTGCAAGTGTAAAATACTCTGAAAAGTGGAGCAGGTAAGAAAAACCCAATCCAAACACAGTAAGCACAAACACATCTCAAAGAACCACAGCTGTCTTTAAACCTGAGATTTTTGAAAGTGGTGATACATTTTTGTTTCCTGCTACCAGCTCTTAGATGTCCGCATTTAAAAACTTATCAAGATGTTACCAGTCATGGCAAAGGTTAAAATTCTTCTCAATTTAAAGTCCCCTGTCTCTGGGAGGTAACAAAGAGCTTCCTGAAAAGCAGCATAAGTCTGACACTTCCACTGCATCTTCCCAAAGAGCTTCTGCTCTAAATCAATGAGCAAGTAAGGGCTGGGCTGTCATCAACTGAGCATTTCCCACTAACATCACCCAGGGAGCCATGAGGCCATGGGGGCCATAACAGGGTGTGCACAAGAAGGGAACACTGTGCTGGCACCTCAGAATGTGTCCCCTCTGTTTTGAATGCGCACAAGCTGGGGAGATCATTGAAGAGCCTGCATGGCAAAATGGTTCAGAAAAAACAGAACTGTCTTCTACTTTGTCTGAAATTACATATTTGAGCTGGGGAATATGTTAAGGAAATCTCAATGGGGATCTCATTGCTTTTACAGAGTTACAAATCATATAGAAATTGCAAATGGAGCTGCATATGCTGAAGGCTAGAGACAGGCATGAGAGTGAGCATGGGAGCAGAAAGCAAAGCTGTGAAGCAATAGAGCAATGAGAAGGGTGTGTTTTACTCAAAGCCTCATGCATGGCTATCCTGTCAGGGCACACTGCCTCACATTGCCCCATGCTCCCAGTTCAGATGTGCTGTGTATTAGAACAGAGTAAATGCCACCTGGGATTGCAGTTCCTGAAATGAGGAATGGAAGTGACCCCAAGACCATCCTCAGAATCAATTTCCTCTCTTTTGGTACCAGTAGCCACACTCAGGAAAATCAGCCACTAATTTTATGAGAATTTACCAGTATAATATCATATATATTAAAGCAGAGAGAAAAAGAAGTTCCTGAAACTGTTTCCCCTTTAATCTATGATCTATATTGTTCCAAATGGAGCTGGTAGTTTCTGCTGTAACTTCATCACCATCCCTGAGTTCTTAACATCTGTGCTGCTGCCTGCTGGTGCTGTACTGGGATGGTTTCCCTGCAAAGCTGACAGCAGAGGAGAGCCTTCACTCATCTTTGCAGGGCTTCTTTGTGTTCTGTCCTGTAGGGATGAATTTTGTGGGCTTCAGTGTGAGTTTTGTTCAGGTTCAACTTCCCGTGACCCTGCCATGGTGCTCAGGGGCAGGAAACAAAAGGCTGTTTATCCCTCAGTAGAATCATTTAGAAGTTTCAGTTCTTTAAATCTTCAACAAGTACCAAGGTGTGATTTTTATCTTTATAGTCTCCCAGGAAGGTCATCATCAAAACCACAGACCACAGCACAAAAAGGCAATCATTTACTCAAACACAGCAGATTCTATATTACAGGCACTATTACCAGGCAATGGAGACACACTCCCACACAATAAATTCTTCATCCTCCGTTCAGAGAAGCCAAGAAGAAAATACCTGATTGAGGCATTTATGTGTTTTCCATTTTTTCTTACCCTCTTTTCCTTTCTTCCCTTCTGTCTTCTGAATTTCACAAAAGCCTTGGTCTGATCTTATAGTAATGCTGGTTATGTGGCTTTGCAGAGAAACGCTCTGCTATAATGGATGAGCAAATTGCACTTTGCCCAACATAAATGGGGAATTGCAATGGCTGCTCCCAAACAAGGAAGGCCAGGAAGCAGCCCACTTTCACGAAGAACTAAGTTGACAAGGAAAAAAACTGCTAAAGGACAGACTGAACACTGGCAGCTGGTTTAATAAATCTTTTTTGTATTCAGGCCCACTCTCCCTCTGAAGTGAACTGTATCAATCATCTAATGAAGACTGCTGTGAGGAATAAGTTTGCAGGATTAGCCTAGAAATGAATCCAGTACACAGAGAATTGCTACTTTTCTTTGCTTCTTCTTCACTCCATCAGTAAACTTGGAGCCTTTGAACCAAATGGCAGATATCTGATCCATGGATCAGGTGAATAGTTCTAGCATATTCTTCTTTCAAATGCAGAGCTAGCAATGTGTCTGCATAGTAACACAGACAAAAATAGTCTTTTTCATTCTAACCCAATCTATAGTTGTTGTTTCAATTAATTGATTCATTAATGTTATGTGTTCCAGTCACATTGCAAAAATCTGTAATAAGGAGAAAAAATTAGTGAGAATAGCTGTTTCATAAAGGTTATTTGCCAGAATATCCTCAAACCCTTCTGGGCTACAAAGTATCTTAAAATGAAAGAAATATTTTCCAATGAATTTTCATGAACAAGTGGCAAGCCCCGGTTCTGTTCCCCCTGCTTCTGCAGATGTTGTGTTGCTGCCAAAAGTCTTTTAAAGTGAGGGATTTTTAAATCAAAAGTGCCCCCCAGTGGTCCCACATATTATTTTTGGCTGACACCTGATATTTATCTTCCCCTTCTTAGAAATGAGGCCATATGATATTTAATAGTTTGTAGCAAGTAAAACCAATTAAACTGGATGTACCCTTTAAAAAAAGGTTACTTAATATGGATGTATCCTTATATTGAGATATTTTATATATCTGCTAACCAGTTTGAAAACTTTTAATTTATTCACTTTTAATTTTTTTCATCTTAGGAGTGTTTTTTCCTGCATTGTGCTAGGGTGTTCTCTCTGCTCACCCTGTGCATATTGTACAGCTTTGACTCTAACACCATCCATATTGAAATCTCCTACAGGATGGAGGTGACCTTTAAAAAGCAAATAATATATCATCAGACATCTCAAGGGTAATTTTTACTTACACAAGCAACTAGGATTTCAGCGCAGCTTTGCTAATAAAATCATTAATTTTCCTTTAAAATCTGGAAATTATAATGGATTACCCTATCTTTTTCTAAATATTTTAGGATCCCATGGACTCATTATTTCTTGGATATTTTAAGGCAGAGAAGGATTGGGGAGAGGTATAAATCGAGGCTTTACAGAATTTCCACTTCAGAAAATATCTCTGAGAAATCCCTGGAGTTCAAGGATTTTCTCTCATTATAAATTTTGGAGCCCCTCCACTGTCAGTTTTGCTTAGAGGTTATTATGAGTCAAACCATCTGAGGGGCAGCATACCTTCAGAGGGACACTTTGGAAATTCAATGCAAATATATTCCTTAATAATTAAATAATAAAAAAATATTTTATTTGAAATCTCTTTTGCAAAACAATTTCCTTAATCTGTTTTAGCCTTATTTGAAAACCCAAAAAAACCAGATTAAACCTGAAGGAGAGCTTTCCCAAAGGGTATTTAAATGTCCTTCATCTTTATTTCCTAAGCTAAACTGGATTCACTGTATGAGTCCTAGTGCTTTTGTAAGGTCAGTGGAAATGCAATAGTCATTGCAAGTGAGCAGTTACAGACATGACCTTTGATAAAAAAAGTTTGGGCACTCCTGAATCCCTTCTCCTGGAAATTTAATGTTGTGTGTGCAATAAAGGCCAAAACTTGAATATAAGTCAAGCAAGACTTGACTCTCAGCTAAGACTGGGAAATGAGCTGTGCCTCTTGCCCTGGTCAGTGAAGTGCTGGTCTGAGACAGGACGACAAAGCAAGCTATTTTCCCTCACGCTGCTGGATGAGTTTCAATAACCCTCTGCAACTTTCTCAGCTGCTCTGTTGAAAGAGGATGATGTTAATAAGATCTTTTGCAATATATTGTGACATTCATCAGGCTGTGCTGTGTGTGAGCAGGGTAATGCAGTTAATAAACAGAGTACAAACATAACAATACTTTTTTCCCCTTCTATGTGAAAAATAACAGTAATTGAGGAATTTAACTGAAAGAAGACATTTTCATCAAATTCCTCTCCTGCTTTCCTCCAGCAGCTGCATTAGACTTGTAAATGACAAGACCATGAAGAGGGCACAGACCACAGCAACACCTGTGTATATAACCCATACTATAAAGTTCATGTTTTCCTCAAAATTAATACACTTTCTCTCTTTTTCCCCTTAGGATCACAGGTTGTGGATAGTCAGGCCCTAATGCCACTGAGAACAAATAGCTTCCTTTAATGCTTATTTATCTGACTATTTCACTAATTTTATCTTCTTCCTCCCTTGGTAAGTGCTGCAGAAATGCCAATAGATCAGGAAATAGTACAGAAAAGAGAGCTCTGCCAGGACCTGTGAAACAAAAAGAAGATGGATGGTAGAAGGAATGGCATTTTATCTTGGCATAACTCTATGACAGACAAAAAGGTGGTTTATTAATAGTGGTTTGGCAGACATACTATACCAACACTTCATGACTGCAAGAAGACCAAAGGAGGTATCTAATTTCCAGGCAGCCTGTGCCTGAGGGGTGGCAGGTTTTTGCAGCAGGAGTGGCAATGGTCAAGTTTCCTCAGTTTTCTTGGCAGCTCTGGGCAGCTGGGTAGGTGAAGGAAGTTTCTGCAATGGATGCAGAACTATGAAAATGTTCTGGACTGAGAATGAACCCAGTGCTTATCACAGGATCCAGATATTTGGCTTTTGCTTGGGCTGGGCACTTTCCTTGTACCCTGTAAGTAGGAAAGGACAACCAAGCAGAACAGCCTGTGGGGATGGGTCCAGGTTTGGCAGAAAGATTGGGAAGAGATGGGGGTTAATGGAGAGAGTGATGCAAAGCTGCAGGGTGAGGGTCAACAGATCGAGGGGCATGAGGACAATGGCTGACACATGGGAAAAAGGTTACCCTTCCACACAGCACCCAGTAAGCTGTAGGCAAGAGCTGGGCTGCTTCCAGCCCAGAAATGCTTTTCTTTAGCTTTTGGCAGGAGCTAGAATGGGCCTTTGCCCTCCACTGAGGAGGGCTGCCAAACACCAGAGGCATCATCCCTTCTGTCTAGCCCTTCCTCACATGGCATCTGGGGAAGAAACCTCAATCTCAGCCACTTCAGGGATTCCCACAGGTCCCCTGGGGCTCCCACCTCCTCTTTTCCTGTGCGTTCATTTGATCTCCACCCACGCTGGAGAAAAAAAAGGAACAAAATAGGATGCTGCAGGTGTGTTGCCTCATTTCAGTGAAAAGATAAGTTTTGTTTGAACCTACTGAAGGATTTGTTTCTACAATCCAAAGGCAACAATCCTGTTGGAGTAACTTAGTCCTTGGAGTTGTCTCTATCTCTCCACTCCCTACAGAGGGAAGTGTGAGCTCACGTAGGCTTCCTCTAAGTTTTGGGAAGATGCTACTCACTAGGAATCTGTGTGACATTTACACATGAGAGAAGCAGTTCCTCACTTTAACTGGCTTGTCTTAGTTCACAGCTATTGAACAGTGGTCTTAATTGCTTGGCAACACCATTAGTTCATTTTCTGCTTTGTAAATCTTCAGACAAGCATTCCTGAAACCAGGCTAGAGCAGACATACCTCCTGACTACTTGCTGGCCTTGTGGTAGCTGTGCAGCATGTTCCTCACCCTGCCATACACGTCAAACAAACCCTTCAGCTCATCCTAGGCTGCCTACATTAATGATGACTTGTTCCTTACTATATTAATAAAGTTGGTGGCTAGTAGCAGAGAGTGAATGACTTCCCAGACTTCTGAATGCTAAGATTTGGGAAAACTTCACTTAAATTAATGAGAATTTCACAAAAGAGGCATCCTGTCACAACCCTTTTATTTTGTCCCTGTACAGCGTGTGACAGTGAGCCCCAATTAAAGCTTCAAAGCGCTGCTGAAGGCCAACAAACAGCAGTATAGAATGTCAGTACATCTTCTTTTTCATTATAAACCCTAGGATAATTTCTTTATAAACTCTGGGATAATTTAATGTTGCAACAAAGGAAGCTCTTTTGACTGCTAAACTGATTTTCAGTGTGTATTTGTACTTGTTTTCACTTTCCCATTGACTATGAGAGCGTTGCTGAAGAGAAGCTGACTTCAATGGAAGGAGTATGCTCTAGGTGAGATACAAAAGCAGATCTATCCTGTGGTGGAAAAGGATGGAAAATTTAATGGGAAAATAATAGAAGGCAGTTATGAAAATTATCTTTCCAAGACAGGTCAGAGGTACATTTAGAGAAAAAAGTTTGTATTTAAATGCTCTATGTCATGCCATGCTAAGGAAGCTTGAATGGATCATGCTCTAACAGTGCAACACTCTCTGTGGATTAGATAGGGAATCCAGGCGTAACCATCTTTCTTATGAATATTTAAGGTAAAAGGTGAAGCCCTAGGATCTAATCCCACTTTAAAAAGGAAGCCTTGAAGTTAAAGGGAACTATTCTCTCACCTAAATGCACCAGACAGGTACATCTAGGCTGAATATAGTAGGACTCTTCCATTTAATGTCTTTGGATTGGATATCATGGGGACTCCAAATCTAGTGCTATCTCACTAACATAAGCAGTAACAATCCAGCCCAGAGAAAGGATATCTTTCTATTCAACTGATGCCACATAATGAAGACTGTGGCCTGGGTGAAAAAGGCTCTGAAAAGGTAAAGTCTTGTGTTGCCACCTCAAGTGAAATAAGAACCGCTGGACCTATGTGCTTGCCCTCTGCAGGAATCCCTTCACATAGGAATAATTACATTATGAGCATGGCATAATGAAGTGAAAACAAGGACAGCAGGAGCCTGCTACAGTGAACAGCTTATTTCTTGCCACCATCTTTCCTGTTGCTGACTACTTAATCTGTGAAATCAGTTCAAAAATTAGTCTGGAGTATCAGGTGTATCAGGTGGAGTATCTGGAGGTGCTAACTTCTCACAGAACAGTTAACAATCCTTCATCCATTGAAGTCAGAAGTACCTTAACGTCCAAAGTAGTCAATAAAAGATTATTCACAAAATGGAGCTTTGACTGTTCTGTTGATTTAATTTCTGGGAAAATCATTCCAGCATAGGTAGCAGAAACAGCACTTGGGATCCTCCACTGACACAGATGGCTCTCTGATGGCCTTGGTTGTGCTGCTGGATGCTGGGGGAGGTGGAGGTCTTATAACCTGTCTCTCCATATTGTTCTTAAACAATAAATGCAAGAAACACAGTTCCAAAGCATTCCTGAGGGCAGCTGGTTGTGCTCTATCAATCCAGCACTGCTTCACCACAAGCCCAGCTGCAGTGGCATCTTCAGGAGTGTAAACACTTGGGGTTGCTCTACTCTTGAGCCAGCCAGACCTTTGTGGAGCATCCACTGATGACAAACTTCACTCTGTACAGCCAGGGATCTGTAAAGCTTCACCCATAGCATTGCCCCACCTGGAGAAAAACTATATGACATTTAACAAAGAGACTGATGGCTGCCAGGCTACTGAGCCTTGTTTAGGCAAAATACTGAAGAAAATAGGAGGAGAGGCAGAGAACATCTAAAAGTGTGACATTGTGACATGGTGAAAGAATTTCAAAGCCGATGCAGTTATTTTAATATTAATTAAACCCCGGTTAAGCCCAAGGATTATTAACATTTAAAAAATACTTCTAAATACTTTTAAAGCTTTCTGTGTGAGCAAATACTAAATGTGCACCACAGAAAAAAATGTTCCTGGCCCATTGCATTCTCAGATGCTCATTTCCAAGAATTTTATTCAAAGACTTGCTCTTGTCCTGTACATGCTGTTTTTCTTCTAGTCAGCAATGCAGCATATATTGATTGGATTTTATGACTGCCTTCTTCCTAGAAATAATCCTGAACAATGTGTAGCATTAGTGAGAAAAACAAATCACTTGCAATGTAGAGGCACACTCCCCTCCTCCTTATTTTCTGCCTTTTTGGACAAGAGCCAGTTGGGAGCTGCTTCCACAGTCTATTTATGAACATGTGTTTACTTTTGCAGGCACGCAGTCTTTATTACATGTGAGCCCTGTGTACTGACTCAATGAAGTCAGAAACTGTGAAAATTGAGAAATTTGCTCTCATAACAGTAGTCTGGGTTGATAATGTTTCTCCATTTTATATTAAAAAAACAGAAGCAGAGTGAGGTTAGCTGGGTTGTGCAGCAGAGCACGGACAGCCTGCAATAGTGCCAGCTGCAATGGAAGTTTCCAAACTTCCTTACCTACCCCTCAGATGTAGGATTGTTTTCCTCTTCTGTTTCTTCACTCTAGAAATCTGATCTTGGGACACAAGGTCTCTTCATATTACAAACATACCTATGTTCCACAAAATTACATAAACTTACTCCCTAAAAAGCTGTGGCTAGCAAATCCATTAAAAAACCCCTATAAAAACTACACACAATACAATTTTTTCTGCTGTTAAGAATGTACATGTGAGGCTTTAAGATTGGAATGCTTGAAGGGTTTCAAAGAACAACAAACCTACCTGTTTTGGTCTTTTTTCCCCCTAGATGGACAAAGTGGAAAAAAACCATGTATATTTTAATTCACTCACACTTTAATGGAGGCTTGTTATGACTCTATCAAGCCTGTCATGAAGCCATACATTAAAACCTGTTGTGCCCATCACTGTTAGCACCCTTGATGACTCTGGACAATGACTTATGTGCAAGTACTTACATATCAATACTGACTTGATGGAACTTCCCTCTGTGGTAAAATGTAATATTCTTTGAATAAATTGCATTCTGATGGGAGGCTTTCTACAAATCAATGGATAGGGGGATGGGAAACATCACTAGCAGCCTAAAATAGCTATGATACCCATAGGGGAGACTTCTGAGTAAGCCTACAAGCAAATAAAATAAATAAACAGAGAGAATAAAAAGCCCAGCTAGGTTTTAGAGGGCAGCCCCAGATGTGGCCATTACCTCCCACTTGCCATGACCTTTATGCCTCTATGGAGACAGCTGCCGTAGGCAAATGGACAAAGGGTTCAATTCATAACATGAGAAGCTTGTGCAGCTTTTCAGTGTACAGCACCCTTTTTTTGCTGTCATCTTCCTAACCCCATCCCCACTCCTGAAATACATGCCTAAATTTGCACAGAAAACAAATGGGATCAGGGAAATACCCCTTTCTGAAGGCTCCCCACAAGTTTCTATGAGGTATTTGTACAAGGTGTTTGTATATGACCCATGCCAAAGTTTGCTAGCAAACAAGAACACAGTCTGTGCCCAGTATTATTTGAAGAGCAGGCGCAGCAGAGCAGCAGTAGCAGCTTTGCTCTGTGTACTGCTGGGTGCTGGGGAACATGGGGATCCAGCATGTGGCACAAACCCAGTTTCTCAAGTCTTTAAACAAGCCTGCTGCCAGTTCTGCTCTGCTGCCATACCTGTTTGACCAGAATCTCTCTGAACTAAATTAAGAACTTATTGACAGCTCCTTCCTTTTTCTCTTTGGAGAGTCCTCTGTTTATAGTCCTCTGAGCACATATCTTATGTCTCATACTGAACATCGGTGGGCCAGATCAGTTTTGTTTGCTCTGCATCATGAAAACCCAAAATTTACAGATTTCTTGTGGTTGCAGATCCTACATTCGACCGGATCTAGCTCTGAACTCCTTTGCCTTGTACTTAACAACGAGGGTCTGGATGACCCAAAACCTCACCAAGATCGTGCAAGGCCATGGGCAGTGTCAATACCGCAGTCGTGAAGCTTGACCACCCACCAGTTTTCTGTCCCTGGCTGTGAGGAGGAGCAGCCATTTCCACCCTTCTCTGGTGAAAGACATGTATTGCCCTCTTCCACGGTCAGGGAAAGCTGTGGGTAGCAGCTGCCATGTCCAGGGCAGATGGAGAAGTTGCTCAGGGAAGCCTCTGGGCCTGGAAAGGCTGATGCCATGAGGGAGGGTGGGGTGAACATCAGGTGATGTGGATACATCACCTCGTGAAACACCTTTGGGTAACCTGGGGTGGTTCCTAAGAGAAACATTCCCAGGTGCAGCGTTAACTGCAGCTATTAAAACATCTGACAAAAGCGAAGTGCCGTGGGGTGGTGGGGCCACCTCCTCTGCCAATGGCGGAGGCGGCCAAACACGCTCCGCCCTGCGGGACGGGCTGTGCGGGATGACTAAACTGCCTTTATCAGCAGTGTTGCAAGGTGTCAGATAAACAGCTGATATTTCTCTCTGTGAGCGACTAGGGTGAGGTTAAGAAAGGGAGGAGCTCAGCACGAAGAATACAGCCCGGGCATGAGGCTCTTTCAGGGTGTGTTTGAAAGACCGGAGTCCCCGGTGTTATCCCAGTTCTGGGATGTACTCAGTGAGGTTTCTGACTAAATAAGCAGCTTCATAGTGTCTTACCTTCAGTCCTTAATTTTATCTTTATTTCAAACTCACTTCAAAGTGTGGTGAGCAAACCACCATGCCTCAGCCCTGCTGCAGTTTGCAGCAGCTCCAGGACAGAAACGCCATGGATATTCTCACTTAAAAAAAACCCCAAACAACAACAACAAAAAAACAACAAAACAAACAAAAAACCCAAATTACTTATTTATTGGCTGGATTATTACAAAGCATTCCGCTTACATCTGGATTTCAAAATCATTTAGGAACTTGACATAGTGCAGTGGGAGATGCACTCATTGAGAGCAGCCCTGCAGAGAAGGACTTGGGGGGTTCTTGTGGATGAAGAGCTGGACAGGAACTGGCAATGTGCACCCTCAGCCCAGAAAGCCAAATGTATCCTGGGCTCCATCAAAAGGGGCTCTGGTGAGACCCTGCCTGCAGTGCTATATCCGGATCTGAGATCCTTAGTGCAGGAAAGACATGGACCTGTTGGAGCAAGTCTAGAGGAGGGACACAAAAATGCTGGAACACCTCTCCTATGACGACAGGCTGAGAGAGTTGAGATTGTTCAACTTGGAGGAGGTTCTGAGGAAACCTCAGATTTCAAGTACTTGAAAAGGACTATAAAAAAAAGGAGGGAGAACAACTTTTTTTCCATGAGCAGG
Source organism: Toxostoma redivivum (assembly GCA_013397375.1). Classification (NCBI taxonomy): domain Eukaryota; kingdom Metazoa; phylum Chordata; class Aves; order Passeriformes; family Mimidae; genus Toxostoma; species Toxostoma redivivum. The sequence goes on from VXBI01014101.1 coordinate 743,578, forward strand.
CAGTGATCAGATGAGGGGGAACAGTTTGAAACTAAAAGTGGAGAGATTTATATTATATTTTAGGAAAAAAATCTGTACTGTGAGGAGTGAGGCACTGACACAGGTTCCCAGAGAAGTTGTGGATGCTCTGTCCTTGGAAGCATACAAGGCCAGGTTGAACGGGAATTTGAGCTAGCTGGTGTGTGGCATCCCTCCTGATGGTGATGGGGGGTTAGAACTAGATGGTCTTTAAGGTCCCTTCTAACTCAAACCATTCTATGATTGCAATACAGGTATCAATGTTTTCAGCAAGGAAGGGGCAAGGAGAACACTGCTTATGCTGCTAGAGCTGCCCTGGCACCCATGCCATCTCCAGAGAAATAAAGGCTGTGAGGGCTGGGAAAGCATGAGGACTCCAAATTGCTGTGATCTTCCCATTCTACACGTGTTCCCCTGTCTCCATGTGATGCCTTGGCACCCTGGAGCTACCAGAGTGCTTGAGCATAATGACTTCTTTGACTGTGGGCCAGGTTTGAGCGAGGTGATAAAACAGATCCAGTTTCCTGTTGTTCTTCCTCTGCTTCATATGATAAAGCTTGACTCTGGCTTCCATGTTGCAATGCACTTAAACTGTTCTGTGGTCATCTCCATGGGCAGTAGCTCCCATGTTGCCTCCTACAGAACAGTGGCTTTATTTTGGTAGCCTTCTTATAGAAGATAAATACAGAGAAGGGTTTTTTTGTTTGGAGCATTAGAACATCAAACCATTTAACTAGGAACTCATTACTGAAGTTTCTGACAGAACTCTTGGTAGTTACATTTTTTTTTCCACATTATTTACTAAAGTCCCAAGCTTTATCTGACTAGTTACAACCTCTCCAGGACAAGTAAAGTTGTCAGTCAAACCTGACTTATTTGAAAAGCTAGGAAACAGTTTTCTTACTTTAGGTCACTTAGAAAAGTAATATGGTCATGGGGCAATTGGATTGTCATCTTACCTTGAAAGAAGGAGGCCCTCCTTCCTCTGTTGCTTAAAATTACTCTGTAGTGGAAATAGCATCTCCTCACAAAAGGTACCTACTCTGGTTCTCTGTGAAAGAACAGCTGCTTTGCACTAGGCACCCACACTACAGGGAAAATATAACTCACTCTGGGCATCAGATGCTCCTTAAGGGAAGCGATAGGATGTTTCTATCTGGTATTAGCAGAAAGGAAGCACTCAGTGTACTGTATTGTACTTAACAACATTTAGAGGCTTGATTACTGTAGGAAGCTGATTTAAATTACTTGAGTAATTCACAAATTAATAACTTTGTTTACAACACCTGTTGCATCAGTGTGATGAGCTAAACACCAGTCAGGTGATATTGTGAGACTGAGTCAGAAGTTTGAGACAGAAAAGCTGCTTAGATCACCCTGCCCATCCCTTGGCTATTCTGCTCTACTTCCCTATAACTTGTTTCTGCACTATTTTTTTGAAATTCAAAGCATTTCACATAACAGGGTTTTCGTCACTAGTTCCTGAATTTTTTCCCTGTGAGATTTCATTGTTAGGAAAGAACTCCTGAAAATGGACTCTCATTCTGCCATGTCACTTTATCACAGCCTAATAGAATACAAGGCTGGAAGAGACTCAGAGGTTATCTGGTCCATCTCTATGCCTAGAGATAAATTCAACTATAATTAAAACATTTCTGTCAAATGTGTGTTCAGCCTGCTCTGAGAGATCTCAGCCTCTTCCAGCAAGCATACCAGAACTTGGGTGCTCCTACTATTATGAAGTTTTCCTAATGCCTAAATATTTCCTGTTTCATTTCATGTTCACTGAAATTCCATAGCTCTCCTAAGGGGGCATGGATTACAGTTACTAATATTATTTTTTCCTTGCAGTATTTTTAAATATTTTCCCCTCTAAGTGAGAGTATGAAATATAGACTAATCTGTTTTTCTGCAGATATCAGCCCATATCTGTTATCTCTGAGTCTACTGTTTTACTTCACCTTCTTTCAGCTAAAAGAAATATCCTAATTCTTAAACACTCCATGTTAAGTTGGGAAAAGTACAGTTTGGCTTAATGCTAACAGACTGGGCAATATAAAGGGTCATAAAGATTTGCTTTGCACCATGAATTTAAGTTTTCTTATAAATATTATTGAATTTCCCCTGGCTGTTTAGGAGTATATTATTTATTTTAGACATCAGGAGAACTGTGCAATAATGCTTGTGGTATGCCCACACTCCTGGAAGGAGAAAAGCTCACGTAGCTCCAGAGGAGATCTGGATCTCTTGGTACACTGGTAGTAGTCAATTAAACAGTGACAGCACCCATTCTCTGGCTTTGATGCTACCTGGTGTGATCCAGTCATCCTTGCTATGGAGCTCCATCAGCACTCAAAACCACTTGGCCTCCTTGAGAGGCCTGTTGGGAATGCTTTGTGCTCACTCCCAAGCTGGAAGCTGCCAGCTGGCTGTGGCAGCATGTGCCAAGTCCTGTTTTTTCACCAGCATCAGGGCACAGGCCACAGTGTCCCAGTGCCCCCGCCTGTGCCTTGACTCTGATTGTCTTGTACAGGAATAGCACTTGTGTCCTATTTCACTACCTTAAGTGCAAGGTCATCTTTTCCTTTTAGCTTATTCTTACAGGTCAGCAGGGTGCCTGCTGAGGCTAGCACAGGTGAAAGAAAGATTTAATCATTTTGGCTGCTTTAAAGTAATTTTTGCTCATGTCAGTTTGCATTTCCAAGCCTACTAAATAGAAATGGCAGACAGCTGATTTACAGCAGTCACTCAAAAAAATGGACAATATATAATTCATTAAATAGTAAATTCTTCCATTAATTGCAGGTTTGAATGAAAGCTCCTCAGGGTTGTTTTCCAAATATGAGCAGGAACAGAGATTAGATGACTCAAAAGATCAAATACTTAACTGCAACATTAACTGTACTTTCAAAATGTTGGCAGGGATCCTGGAGAGTCGCGTGGTTGTTGCACCAGTACACAAAGAATGTTTTACAGGACTGTCTCTAATCACTGTTTTCAGAGGAACTGAATGCACAGGCAGCAGCACTTTTGTAAAATTACCAACTCTGTTGCAACACACTGTTGACTTTTCTGCTAATGAAATATACTGATTTCCTGTGGCTGTTCCTATTATGATGTTTCTGAGGTTTATTTTTTGTATCATAGAATTTTGATTGTTTTTAAGAAAGAAAGAAAAAGAAAGAATGTGTGTTTGAAAGCCAGCTGTGTCCTGGGCTGCCTAAAAAGCAGCACGGGCAGCAGAGCGAGGGATGTGATTCTGTCCCTCTGCTCTGCTCTGCTCTGCTCTGCTCTGCTCTGCTCTGCTCTGGTGAGACCTCACATGCAGTGCTGCATCCAGCTCTGGGGCCTTCAGCACAGCAAAGATGTGGAACTGCTGAAGCAAGCACAGGGGATGCCACAAAGGTGATCAGAGGGCTCAGCATCTGTCCTCTGCAGACAGGCTGAGATTATTTGGGTTATTCAGCTTGGAGAAGCTATGGGGAGACCTTATGGCACCTTCCAGTACCAAAACAGGCAACAAGAAATCTGGAGAGGGACTTTTTCTGAGGGCTTGTAGGACAAGGGTAAAGATCTTTTACCTGGAAGGTAGGCTTAGATTAGATATTAGGAAGAAATTCTTTACTGTGGGGACGGTGAGGCAATGGAACAGGTTGACCAGAGAAGCTGCAGGTGCTTCATCCCTGGAAGTGTTCAAGCACAGGCTGGATGGGGCTTTGGGCACATTAGTCTCATTAAAGGTGCTCCTGCCCATGGCAGACGGGGGTGGAACCAGATGGTCTTTCAGGTTTTTTCCAACCCAAACCGCACTATGATACCTCTTAAACCCAACGAAGCACACGCAGCGGGAAAATGCAATTATATTGAATTCAGCATTTGCATACAACATGCATCTGTATTTCAATTATTAATTTAGCCTTAGAAGAGTATTTCTGATAATTTAATTATTGGTATAACAGTGCCAGTATTTCTATTCTGCTTCTGAGAATAGAAAAGATAGACCACTTGTTATAACAATGGGCCATGTGGAAAGAGGTCTATTCCTAATCCAGATGCTAGAATTCCTTTGTAATGCAGAATAAGTAATTTAATCAGGGTGTATTTCAATTTCTTAATTTGATAAATGGAATTTATAATATCTTCTGGTCCCTAAGGTTGTTGAGAGACTTGGTAAACTCTGAATACTGTGGTGCAGTCCTTAGTGGAATGTTTCAAGTGCAAGATATTGTTGTGAACAGAGGTCTATGTGCCAGATCTCTCTGTCTTCCTCCTGTGCCACCTCAAACTTACTTGTCACATCCCACACGTGAAATGATATTCTAATTATACATGTACCAGAATGTATGACTGTAATTACCAGTATAATTAACAGTAATGGAAACCTTAAGAACTGGACCTACCAGAACTATTTCTGTAATAAATTTATTTAATGAATTTATTTCTGTAGTGCTTTTCTGTAGTGTTTTGCTATTTCTGATTGCTCCCTGTTTGTAGTGGTTCCATGGTCTTTATTAAAATGGAAGAAAGTTCAGAAAAAGCATAATTTCATGCCTTTTCTATTTGCTCAGTAAAATTCCACAGAGTATTCTGGGTGTCACATAACTCAAGAATGATAGAGAGCAGAATATTTTTTCTTTTTTTTTTTGTAAGCATTTGTGTTTGGAACATACTGAGATTTGAATATGATGGAATATGGGAGTTTTGAGAACACACCACCCACAAATCTGGCCATAACTTTTCTAGGCCAAAAAAGGAAATATTTAAAATTATTTATTAATATAATCATCATCATATTTATTGATCCTACAGAGTTATTCCTTTCAGTATGAAATTTCACTATGGAATAAGTATTATAAAATGCAGTTCAGAATTTCTCTTCAATAACTTTTCCTTTTATTTATATGTGTCCCTTCATCTCCAGCTACACTGAAATCTTACCTTACTTAGTGAGTATTAATGTCAATATGTCTTGCCACTGTGGCTTCTTTAAAAATGAAATCACCATTCACTCCTACTTCTGTGTGTTCATAAAGATGTTGTCACTGTAATTGTCACCTCAGCTGCAGGCTCTGTCTCTGGAAGTACAGTCACTCTGCTGAGGCTCCTGTGCTGCCTGTATGCAGAGGAATTACTCATGGAATATATTAATTTCTCTGCTATACAGACCCTGAGCACCAGGTTGCTTCAAAGTGGCTGAAGCGTGTTCTTCTTGTTCTACAGAACTGCTTTTCCTGTCCTACTGGGTACTAGAGATCTTCCTGTACCATGAACACATCTAGGGATGATGCCGTATGAAAAGATCTTTGGCATCCTCATCCTGCAAAAGAATAAACAGGCTGTTGTGGTCTATACTTCTTCAGAGCTCACAGAATTTGCTGGCTTCCAAGTTCTCTCCAGCTGATGATACAGATCCTACTAGCAGAGGACTGAATCCTTCTGCAAAATCCCTGAAAACTGAGGTGGTGGAAAGGGAGAATTGAGAACATTTCTCAGTCCAGATAAAAAGTGAGGATGACACAAAGGTCATGTGACTTACAAAAGAGTCTTAGGAGAGGTATTCATTAAAGCTGGGTTTCAAGGACCATGATTGAGGCTTGTATAGATTAACTTTTGTGCATGATTAATTAACTACATTATTTTTCATTATGTTTTGTTTCTTTCAGATTCCGTTGATGAAAGATCCTGGTTGGATTCGAAATGTCTGGACACGCAATCTAAATGTAGGAATTTAATTGTTCATTTGCTTTTTAACTTCAGTGCCTTAGAGCAGGCCCAGCTTGGAGCCCAGTGGTCTTTGGTAAAGCAGGATGAGGAGCGGTTAATTCTTGCCCACTTCTTGGTACCCAGTGCAGAGTGTCCAAGTGGCACTCTTTGGACACGTGTTACTATAATGTCACTACTGTAATGTGATATTATTATTCCTGTGAAAGGCTGAGTGTCTCTGTGAAACTGATGGCCCTCATATGTGGCCAGAGCTAGCGGGATAAGGATGGAAACAACATAAACATTTGGAAATTTGGCACTTGACCTGAGCTATAAGCAAAGAGTGAGCCAACCTGTGGCAAATGTGAGATTGCAAGACGTGTCCCAAGCCAGGGAAAACATGACCAGACATCTCTGCTGCTCTACTGGAAGGCAGCACGTCTGTGAGGTGGTGGTCTTGGGACACAGCCATGGATTGACAGAAGAACCACTCAGGAGAAGGAATAAGAGAGGGAGAACAGCACTTCCCACGCCAGTTATAGAACTGCCACGGCTGAATGATTGGTGGAGGAGGCAAAAGAGGCAGATCCAGGGAAAAACCTGATGCTTGTCTAAGCGACTTGGGACTCTATTCCTCAGAGTGATCTATTCTTACAGTGATGGTGGGGCAGAGTATTTAGAGGCTGACTCGATTGAAATCACAGGTAAGTCCACAGCATTTCCACCCAGCACCAAGCAGAGCTGTGCAATCACATCCGCTTAGCTGAGCTGTTGGAGCCACTGTCCAGCTCTGCATAGGCTTCACAGATGTATTAGCCTGGGTGGAGTGTGATGTCAGCATAGCTACACTGCTATCTCATGTAAATCCCACTCTGAGGGTTCCAGACAACATACACAGTGCAGTGTAGGATATTCTCTATGGTTTCCAGAGGAACCTTCCTGATCCAGGAGCCTGTGGAGACTTGCTTGTAGCTTGTCAGTATGGGAGCTAGTTGGCAGAGCCAGGCAGCTCTTAGCTGGGTCTGGCAGATATAGGAAGGTATGTGAGCTTCAACTAACTGAGGATCTGACCTTCATGCTGAGCTTGATATTATCAATGTCATGTAAACTGGACAAGTAAGGTAAGTCAAACAGGCAGTGTGAAATGAGGATGGGGTTGGTTGGTCTTGGCAGGGGTTAGGTTTGGACAGGCCATTCCGTAGCTGAACTTTGCAGACAGAAAGGTACCTGGGAATTCAAAATGCCAGTAAAATAAACAGGGAAGGAACTCCAATTAGCAAAGGACACCATAAAATGTGAAAATTAAACACATGTGAAGTGATACTACAGATGTGATCTTTTCATTCCAAACTTTGGGAACATTTAGATCTGCATTCAGGTGAGATTCTGAAATTTACATGAATATCTGCTGGGTAACCAAAACATGCCATATGAACTTGTGATATAACTTTGAAAGGATGGAGAATAATACATACTTGCAGCAAGATTATACTTTAAGAAGGTTCAGTTTATGGGTTATTTGTGCAAAATTTTGAATTTTTAAAAATGTATCAGTACTCTGGTTTTTGTCCTAAATTTCTCATAAGCTAGTACAGAAATACATGAAAAAGAGGAGGAGGAAGAATTTTGTAATGTGGATGTGCTACATTTAAAATCTACTCTACAGAAAGAAGATTGTGGGAAACTAGCTAACCACTAATGATAAAAAAATCTTAGAGACTGTGCAAATAAAAGATATGTTTGCACTAAGCTGTACCAATATCTGCAGAAAGAAGTTATCAGTATGAAACAGAAAGTGAGAAAAACATACCAGGCTGAATCTGCTACAGGAAGCAGAATTACACAGAACAAATAACATCTGACCTGGACAAGGTAAATAAGCAATAAGCATGATCCCAGCCCCACGCAAGCAACATGAAAAACATGCAGGGTGAATGAACTGGGCTGTCATCTAGGGCTGCAGGGGAGTGACATCTGTTATCACTGGGATGACTACACAGGGAGGCTTTTTTGTTAGTGCCTAAATTGCAGTGTGGGCATTGGAATGGGTAAAACGGTGTCTGAAGAGTTCACATCAGAAGCAGACATGTACCTTGACATGACTCTGAACTACCTGTGGGTATGACTTCATTTTTTTATTCTATTAAATAGGATTATTCACTTTGTTTTCTGACCAGTCCTTTATCTCTTCTTGTACTATGGCAGAGCTTGATACAAAACACTGCTTTCCTGCTCCTAGTCTTGCTTTTTTAAAACAAAAATCTTCACCTGTTTGAAACAATGAGCAATACCTTTGTTTGTGTGATAGAGTTCACTGGCTTGAAAGGGATTATATTGCTCTGTGTTAACTGAGCACCAGGCCTGATGCTTTCAGACTCTAAACTCATTGAGGTGGGAATTCTCTTTGTGCATGATACGATCAACACAATGTGGCTGACATGTGAGTAATAGTAAAACAAGCTGATGTGGTTTTTGTGGGCAGAAGCTGCTGGCTTTGAGAGACTGTGCCATGGTATGTAGATTTGTCTGAAGTAGATATGGAATAAGGGCAGCAGGAATGAGGCAAAGTACCTGATGAATTCTCACATTTGCATAATGGAATATGGAAAGCATACAGGCCACCAGGACAAAGGCTTTCTGTTCCAGGATGTGCTGGACCTAATGAAATGGATTTCCCTAATTTCACCAAAGTATATTACTTCCACAGATTGACACAAAATGCTTGCTTTAACACACACTTCTGCTGCATTTATGGGATAAGGATAAATTATTTTCACTGTATGTTAATTCTTGAATGCACCTATTTTCTGAAAACAACTCCAAAACATAAGGTTTTAAACAATTCTTGCATGTATGCACAAGTGCTGGTAAGCTTTTTTCCAACAGTGAACAGGAATACATGGAGACAGAATTGACTCATTTATGTAAGGGCAGGATCTAAAGAGCTACATGGAGAGCAGGCAGGGTTGATAATACATTCTTTTATAGTATCTTAATACTGGGCTAACTAAAATTGTTTCAACTTTCTCAGTTCAACATTGAATTACATTTCCTTCTGATGGATCATCGCCTCCTGAGAGCCATTAAAACACATCATACTTTGTGACCAGATTACGTAGACATAATAAACTCCCAATTAAAACAGGTGTGTTTCACTTGCAAAAACTGTTGTGCATTTAGACTTCAAGACTCTTTTATACTGAAGTTTTCATTAGAGTGAAATTTTAATTTTTGCTCAGCTTTCAACACAATGGCAGAAATCAGAGAAAAAAAATGCTTTCTTTCAAACAACTGACTACAGTTCCTCCATTGGTTAATATATCCTTTGTCACAGTAAATCTAAATTTAGTTCTCCAAATAACTATTTTTAGACTACAGAGATGAAATGCTGTTTAATTATAGTTCTAAAATAACAATCACTACTGTGTTCAGGGATTTTAGTGCTATAACACTTCTGGAGAGACTACACTCATTTTGACACTGAGAGTATTTTGAGGGAAGGATTTACTGAATTACCTGGGACACTTCTGCAACTCATAGAAATTTGAGCATGAAACTGACATAAAGTACCATTTTCATGATTTTGCAAACTCAATCATACCTATTAATGGTATTAGCATTTCAGTTGTAGAAATCATAAAACTTAAGCTAATTTCTCAGATAATATCATATAGATATGCATGTCCTTACAGAAGATGTAAAGAATGACAGCAGCTAAAAAACAGAAATAAATGACAATATTCCTGCTTTAACACAACCAAATTAGAGGTTCCAGTTAGAGTTTTATACAAGTTCCCAGCCTAAATCAGGAGAACGAACTGCTTAGATAAGAGAAAGAATGCAGTATTTACTGGTTAATTGCCCAGGCTTGATGCAAATAATTAAAGAGAATTTATTGTCTTATGATGTGCAGGATTTAATTCTGTGCCTCAGCTTGTTCCTAGGATTTTCACACAATTTTGATTTTTAACTTTATCTATAAAAATATATTTTTAAGAACAAAAGAGCAGACAACAATAAAATTGTCAGCTTTTACAGCAACCAAGACTGAAAAGATTATTTGCTTAAGTAAAATATGTTTTTAAACATTGCCATTGATCCATTTAGCTCAAATTTTGCCTGATAAAAATTTATCACAAGAATTCAATGGATGATTGTACTTTTAACTCAAAACAAGTACAGTCCTTGGCTCAAACTATAACCACTAAAATCCCCAATAATGGAATTAAAAGGAAAGCACTTCTCAGACAGATTATCCCAAACCAGTATCTCACCTCTCCCCCCGAATCACCCAATACAGAGCCTTGAGGTTAAAGATCAGAGAGATCTGAAATCTGTGCTGCCAGATTAAGGTGTCTTCAAGTTTAGCACAGAAGAAGGAATGAGAGGACAGTGTGGAAAGATGTTAGGGCCAGAGCTCCCTCATGCCTTGCTGTTACAGAAAGCCCTGAGAAGGGAAAGCAGCAGTCCTTCCCTGAGAAGGGAAAACAGGACCCACACCTGTTGCAGAGGCTGAACTGGGAAAAGTACTCTTTTAAATGTTACACACAGTTGTTAAAAAACCCTCTGCTCTAACCTGGTTATATTCTGTCACTTCAAATATTCAAGAAAATTGAGCATTAGTGAGAGAGGAAAACACCAAGTAGTAAGGGCTTGCATTATCTCACTCTTTTTTTACAGCAGAAGTCATAAACCTTCCTTTACTTTGGAGGAAAGGATGAAGATGTGAACTTTTGGGCAGTACCTGCAGAAGCCTCCCCCATCAATTTCTCTGGTGAGGGAGACAACAGCCAGAGTCTGCCTCTCCTCCTGACAGGCTGCTCACAATCCTTCATCTGCCTCTTTCTCGAGGCAAGATTAAAACCCTTTTCATACAGTTTATATGACAGCCAGAACTAATTACTGTACCTGGGAGAGCACAGAATTATCTCACTTCAAAGCCAAGCAAACCTGCTTCTTGTAATTCCAAGTCAGGGACAGTGCCCCTGCAGTCACCAAGAGCCACAAACAGCACAGCCCTCTCCCCCGCTCTGCCCTGGTCTGCACAGAAGTGGAGAATTTTTCTATCACAGAGAGAAGCACCAAATAATGCTACTTGTATTATAAAATTCATTTTTGATACTTCACACTCTCTGTGGAGATACAGAATGAACTTCAAGCTGACCTATATTAACATTTAATTCTTAGCCCACCAGAAGAAAAGGCTTTACACAGAATATCTATTAATCGTCAAATTATCATAAGTGCAGCCGTTACATCTTTGCTACCTACAGTTTGCCTGGTAAGGTGGAAACAACACAGTGTACTAATCAAGATGTTCAGTTTTAAAATCCCCAAGCAATAACTTTCAGGACATATTTGCAAGGATAATTTGATGTTTGTAGGCACTCTGATCTGGAAATTTTAGACATGAGGCTGAGAGAAAAGCAACAAACTTCTCAACAGAAGGAGTTGATTTTCAAATATCTTTTCCGTTTCTGGGATTAAGATTGCCACTTTAGTTTTCAAGCATTGCAGGTACTGTGAAGAAAAGATTATACCCTGGGAAACAGACCAGCTTTGTTTGAAGTTCTCAAAGCATGTTTTGTTCTGAACTATTTTGTTCTGCAGTCCATCTTAGGATGATTTTGGTTTGCTGTGCTTTGAAAATAGTATTCTGGGCAGAAGCTTTGCTTGTCATGCACAGATGTATTGGACTGATGAAAAGCTAGATTTTGGGCTGGAAAACATTTCTGTCCATGACAGCATGAAGGAGCTATGTATGATCTCTCATTTCCTGTATGTGTGCACACTTAGACACCAGTATGTATTTTACCTGAGTAGGATACAGGTCTGTGTTTGAACAAGCATATGCAGGAATTGTGGTCTTGGCTGAACAAAGAACACATTGATGATTTCACTGTTATATCCTTAATCTCACATCGCAATTGCTTTGCTATGTTGGGGCTCAAGCTTTTCTAAGCTTTTAAAGATTATATTTAGAGAGCTCAACTGTGGCTATTTAGAGATTTGGAGCTAAATTGCTTTCTGATGAGATTGGACTGGTACAAGTGTACCTCCAGCATGGTTGATATATTTAGCCTCTCTTGTTCCTCATTTAAATACTCCTACACTCTTTTGCTTTGATCATATTTGGATCTTAGGAGTCAAGAGAAGTCTATGTTTCTCAGTAGCCAATGTTTTGTAGCAGAAAAATTACTTTTAACTGGGGAAAGAGATACTAGGATATAGAGGAAGTATTGAGGTTCTCATGGGTTTGCATGGTTGGATGTGGATCTAGAGGAAAAAAAGGTTCTTCTGAGAACTTTCATCATCAAGACTTGTTATATTCTGAGAAGCAAAAAAAGATTTGTCCACTGGCTCATTTGCTAGAGATCCCCTTTTCCCCTTTTTTTTCCACTTAGGGGGAGGAAAGGATGTATCTTGGTTCAAAATCAAAAGTACTTGTTTCAAAATCATGTTTGGTTTTGCAATGCACACACTGATGGCATGAGAGACGTTATCATTACAGATAAACATTTTGGTACATGATCAGTGCTTCCTGTCCTGCCTCTAATTCCAGCTGCAACAGTTCCTGGAAAATTGCAATCGCACATTTGGTCATTTGACAACAAAATCCTCGCAGTTTTGCTTTTCACTGGTCACTGCTGTGCCTCATGGTTGACCAAAACTTTATACTACTTCTGATGACATCACAGTCCTCCTGAGGATTTTGTCATCATCTCACCTCTTGACATGGAGGTCAAAGAACAAAGATAAGAAATTATGTCAGAATTGTATTGGCTGGCATGGGCAACTGGAGATCATCAGCAGCAAATGATCACAATACTCAGGAACTGGGATGATGCAGAAAGCAAAATCCCAAAGCTAAAGCTGTCAAACTGCAAGGATCTCAGGGGGACAGATACAAAACAAAAGCAGCATCACAGTCAAAACTGGCAACAAAGTCAAAGGGTGGGGGGAAGGAATGCTTTAGAAATCTCTGCAACTAAATAACATCTACATCTACTTTTAAGGAATGGTCTCCAATCAAACACTTAGAGGGAGATTAAATGCCAGTATTTACATGCTACAATACTCTGCACTATGGTCCTTCAAAGGAGGGACAAAATTAAGTACTAGATAATTGTACTTGAAGGAAAAAGGAAGAGAAAAAGAAAGGAGAAAAAAAGGTGAACTAGGCAGAATTCAGTAGATTATCAGAGGCACCTGTAGGTACTGTATAAAAATATCTATTAATGTTAGGAGAGTAATTCCTTTGTTAGGATGGTGGGATGTTTAATCAGGTAATTACAGTCAGTCAAAATGTTTTTTGATGTTTACACTGGGATAAAACTAAGTCAACTCTTAATTTGTACTGTGTGAGCTACTCTGAGTTTATTACTTATATAAAGGATATCAGCACAGCTCCAGAGCCATCTTTGCTTATGAGTTAATTATAAATTAAAAGCAAAAAGCTCATATTTTCTATTTACTGAATAATTTTTAACTGCACATTGGGCATGCATTAACAATTGCAGTCATTCATAACGCAGGTCCTGTGTGCCTGAACATCAACCCTAGTTTTAGTGGGGGTAAAGTCAGACATTACTGCTAATGCACAATGGTTTGAATAGTTATTTTGCTCACTGTCAACATTTTTGCTAGGAAAATCTAGTGTCCTAAGATAGAATTGAAGGCTTTTTTTTTCCCCCTTGCATGGACTTACGTAATTTTTTCTAGGAATCTGTTATTGCATTTTATTAAACTCTTCTGTGCTTGTCAACTCTTTTTAAACCCAGTTTTGTTAATTTACAAAAAACTACACAACTCAACTTTCTTCTTAAGTGTATTTTCATAGTAACTATGAGCCCAGATCATAGGCTAGAACTCCACTGTGCCAGAACTGTACAAACTCAAAGTGAATACATAACTTATAAGGTCTTTGAAACAAGAATCAAAGTTAGGTAATAATGAATTAATGTAAATTGTCCACCAAAGGAATGGAAAGGAAAACTTCCATGATCAGGTCCTTCAAAATTTTGTGGACAGTTTTAGATCAAACCTTGGTAAACAAACATCTATTGACTAACACAATGCCTCCAGAAAGAAACCTGTCAAAGGGGGAACCTTTCAGGAAGAAAACAATAATACGTCAGAACTTCATAATTCCTGAGTGTGTTTTGGAAATGACATTGTCAGGGACTTTCCTCTTGTTAGGGCCATACTTCCTTGCCAGCTAGTCTGTGGGTAACTCCAGATTATTTTTTAGGAACCATTCCTGACTGTACTATCCTCCAAACTCTGCATTGGGCTGAGTCAAATCCACAGCCATGACCATGCTTGGACAATATCAAAGTATTGGTCATGTACATTGGTCCTCTGGATAGAACTAACTGAGAACAGTTATGAGCTGAAGTGCAGCACAAGTAAGGATTTCAGAATGAGTCGGCAGGGGTTGTTCCAGGGAAGTAACCTGAGGAACACCACTGCACACTGGTCACACCATGAATAAGAATAGAGTGAAAAAGCACAGAAAGATGCTGCCCTGCTGTTAAGGGAAGCTCACTGTTATTGTGCAAGCATTTGGCACTTCCCACAGCACCTTATGTGTATAGTGGCTGTACTTACTCTGCTCTGTAGGAAGAGAAAACATGACCTTGCACATGGAATCATTTAAAATGTAGAGCATTATTCTGTGGGCTATTTTACATCAAGCAGCAGATGGCTCAACATGGAAAGTAGCTAAACACAATATAGTACTTCCAAAAATGTGAACCTATGTTCTGGATTTCTGAAAGAAGCATGAAAGGGTGGGTGTTGTTGAGACTGTGGAAAGACAGTGTTTTTGATTCAGTATGTTATTATGATCATGTTTTGACTTTATCATAGCAGTAGAAGATCATAGTGGACAAATATTTCACAGGAGTCCTCCCACCTAACATGGATGGTGATAGCTGGAGGTTACCACTCTCAGAGGGAACACAATATGGGAGCATTGGTATGATCCACAGTCAACACAGATAAAGCTTCTTGTATTAACAGGCATGGGATTATTTACCAACATTTCTCATTGCCTATTGACTGTGACTGGCAAGTGATCAGATATGAAATGCCTGAGAAATGAAACTGCAGTTATGTATTGCTTTCTCTTTGGGACTAAGTATACACCCTTGTTTGTCATGCCCGAGCAGAAACTGTCTTCATCGACTTTTCTGTTCTAAAACTAAAGTGTACTCATTAGTGTAGCTGTGTAACCAGGAATGGAGGAGAGAGCAAGAGGTAGGGATTGGATTCTGGGAGTTTGCACAGGGTCCTACCACTCAGTACCTCTGTCTTAGCTGTGAGCTGTACAAAGACTGGCCAACACGGAGAGAGAAAAGAGCTATAGGAGGAAGACGTGTTGCAGAAAAACAATTTGAAGGATTACAATCGGGTGATGACCTAGAGAAAATTCCACTAAGATTGTTTTGGAGTGTAACCAGAAATTTAACAGAAATGGAAGGCTTAAGCACTAGTTACTCAGAAAAGTACTCTTCCCAGGCTTCAGCTGCATGTGCATTTTGGGGACTATAGCACGGAGATGCAGGAAATCCAGGTCTCAAAAACTTGTTTTCAGACCTAAAACTAGCGGAGTGCTTCAATAATGACCTTTGATCCTTTTTTATTTTATTTATTTTTAGCGTATAGTCTTTGTCATCTTTTTTTCCCCCGTGTTCCTCTGTTTCCTGTTCATTTGTTTTGCACATACCACCACCCTCTCCTGAGTTCTGTAAACAAGATTTCAAAAATGCCTGGGAGATTCCTTCATCAGTTCGATTTAACACGGACATCCCCTTCCCTTTTTAGCTGTGTAAGGCGCTCAGTGCAAAGTGAGGTTACAACACGGTTTACATACAAAGAAACCACTATCAGTGGAAACCACTTTTTATTTCATCGCATTTTTTAAAGCGATAGAGTCTGATGCTGAAAAACGTGTTGGCGATGAATGCTAGGCTTTGGCAGCCCAAGCGACGCCTCTCATGGACCTGCCTTTGGTCAGCCTGAGCTCAGCGATTCACTTTCCACGCTCCGTTTTTCCCAGCCAGGAACCCGACAGGCCCTCGGCCGCGGGATCACCCCACAGCACCGCGCCACGGCCCGGCCCCGCCCCGGCCCGCGGCGGCTGCGGCAGCTCCGGGCCCGGCGGGCGG
>VXBI01014101.1:759487-934573 GCA_013397375.1 Toxostoma redivivum
CCCGCAGCGTCCCCGCGGCCGCGGCGGCACAGAGGCGGCGGCCAGCGGAGCTGCGGGAGCCGGCCCGTGGCAGAGGTGGGTGCCGGGGCTCTGGCGGCCGCTGCAGGAGGAGGGAGGCCCTTCCTCCTCCAGCTGCCCGCGGGCAGGGAAGGCAAGGCCAGGAGCCGCTGAAGGCAAAGGGTCCGTCCGGCCTGGGCATCCTGGCGGTGCTCCGGGGGACTGCCCGCATCCCCTGCCCGCCTTTCTTTGCGGAGCCGCCCGCTCTGGGCAGTGACAGCTGCCGCTCGGGTTGCTGGGCGCATCGCGGCTGGACACTGCTTTGTGCACGGGATTAGAGGATAGGTGTGATGCTTTCCAGGTGTCCCCGCAGAGGGAGACACCCTGCGTGGGGATCTCGGTTTGGGGTCCGTCCGCCGCCGAGCTGTGTGAGCTGGTGGTGGCCAGTGCCCTTCTCTGTGCTGCTGCTGCTGCTGCTTCCCCATTGGCTTTAGGAATTTTGCTTCTCTTTGCCCGGCAGCTGCTGATGTAAATAGCTGCATTATGCCCCTGCTTCACTAATACTTTCCCTGAGCCTGAATAATGACAGCAATAACAGGACGGAGGGATTTAATGACATAGCAGAGCCTGGCTAGCAGCAGTGCAATGGCTACACAGGAAACGAAACTTTCAGATATTTTGCATTTCTTTTATGTTACCCCTCCCTACAGCTATTACTTTTGTATTCATTAGAATATCTTTTCTACCTTCAAGAAGCAAAACTAAACGCAAATGTGTCTTGTGGGGAGGAGACAAAACAGTGCAATGTTGTTATCCCTGTCAAATAGAGGAATTGCGTAGAGGTAGTATCCCAGCCTTGATGTTGCAGGCCATCTAGCTTATCATTTTTCTTTTCACATATAAGGTCTTAAGCCTTGATACATCTTTTGATCTCTGTTTTGGCTCCTAATCTGGAGAATGTTTTGAAATGGTTTATTTTCTGGATAGTTTTATCTGTGTCCCTGCCTCTGCTGTCTCAGGAAGCAAACACTGGTAAGGTTTTGTTGTCATCAGTGCGCTGTTATAAGTTAGATAGGTGAACTACTATAACAGTAAAATGAGCCTGCTTCCATGAAGAGAACTGGAGAAAAACTGGGGAGACAGTGAGGGAAATCAAATTGAAACTGCTCAATATAAATATGTTATGATTTTAGGCATAAATTCATGGAAATACTTCTAATGGTTTTAGGTACTTTCTGCTTTTCTTATAGCTCCAGGTCACTGACATAGATATAGACTACCTGATAATATCTGCTTACCTGATCCAGTGGGGCCTGTTTGTAAGGGAGTTGGGCAAGTTTTAGTCTTCGACCCTTTTCCATGCCTGAGCATGTGCAGATGTACAGATTTGTTTATCTGTGAACATGTATACACACAGCAGTCATCAAAACCAGTTGAAATACAGTAAAAGCTTACTTTAAAAATGCAGAAAGTATAGAGTCTAATGAACAAATTTGTTTTTCAATCCTACTGAGGAAAGCATGCCAAGTCACGTGAGGTGTCTGTATAGAGTGGAACTACTGCTATTTTTCCACTCTGATTTATGTTTCCTCACTGACATCAGAACAGTAGCACAGGGCAGCACAGGACATGACTTACCATAAATTCTTCAGCTACCACAAAAGTTCTTGGTTTCAGGCATCAGTTTGTACTTTTCAATTTATTGTAAAGTTCAAACTCCTTTATGCAGGATCAGTCCTTCTGTACATTCCCGCAAAGTGTCTCCATGAGGAAGGAAGCACTATAGAGTTGGGAAGTTATGGTACAATGAGACCAAGGGAAATGTGGAAGGTCTCCCAAGAAGTCTCTGGGAAAGGAGTAGATTAGTCTTGAGATGTGATTTCAGGACTGCCTGGAATTTCAGTAGAAGTGTCCCTTGTACTGTGCACCCCTGCTGACTCTTGGTTTTTCTCTTTCTTTGGTAGTAGCAGTTATATGGATGTGTGGTGAGTCAGATCATCCCATTGATCCAGCTGGATATTATTTTTTCTGGCTTTAGTGGTGTTATTTTTCAGTGCTGACAAAAGGGCAAGATTTAGAGAGTGAGGAATGTGACGCTGGGAGCTTGGTATGGGTTGTACCTTGGACTGTGGTTGTACCCTTCAGCTAGCCTTGAGATAATTCTCCTGGACTCTTGGATACCAGTTTGATACCATGACTGTGGGGCTATGAGCCAGTTCTCCCTTTGTTTGAACATGGAGATTCATTGCAGGCAGTTTTGAGTCTTCAGTTTGGCTTTTTGATTTTAGCTGCTCCCTAGAATTTATTCTGTCCTTTAGAGGGACTTAATACAGTGCAATGGCAGAACCAGAGGAATAGTCATCTAATATTCAAAGTCCATGACTGTGAGTGAGTGGGTGGGCTCTTGGAGGGATGGACAGCTTAGAAGATAAGTTTCACATTTGATCCATTTGACTCTGGCTGTTGTAAGAAGTCACAATTTTTGGCATGGGCCTTGGATAACTTGGAATAGAAGTCAAATAGTTCGTAATAGAATTAAGCCCAGAATAATCCCAACCCTGAAATATTTCTGGAGGTTTGACTGGCAGGAAGCACAATGCTCTTACTCTGATGTAGAGCCAGCCACAGGCTGAATTTTGCTTTCTGATGTTGGACATACAAGTGAACTGCATCTGTCTCCCAACTGACCAGACATACTGCCAGATCACCTGCAGGAATGTGGTCTGTTCCATGCAGCTGTGACTATGGGGAAATCTGGAACAAATGTGAGTATAATCACACTTAGTTGTAGTAGAGGGATTAAGTGTTCAGTACTGCAGACAAAACTGAATTGTTTCTGAGTCAAGAAAAGAAATATTTGATATGCAGTAAAAAAGTGTTAATAAGCATTGACTTTGAAGTATTATCATTTACTTATTGTTTTTTGTAAATGAGGAATAATTTCCTTGAAGGGGCCACAGTCTGATTCCCAAATATAGTCAGGTCTCTCTCAAGCTTTACATCTTCAAAACAGAAGCCAAGGGCAGGTCAAGGGACCAGATGGACCAGGTTTTAAAATTGTCATAGTTTCAGTGTAAGCAGCAGAGCTGCAGTGATGTATTTTAACTGAATACTTGTCTGTCAATTTTTATCTTCACTATTTCACAACTTACATGGAAGTTCTTAGGAGGAAAGTTGGTTTGTTTTGTGTTTATGCCCACCACTTCAGCCATGGACCAGGGTCTCGTCATCATATCAGGTATTAAAAGTGTAACTGAAATACGTCTGTATTTTTGTGGGCTTTTTTTGTTTGTGTTATGTTTACCATTGCTGCAAATCTTCCTCTCCTGGCCTAAAAAGCCAGTGCTCAATCATAACCATAGAGCCTTAGAAAAGGGGCTGAAAGAGACCTAAATGTTGCCAAAGCTCATCTTGGTGGCCAGACCAGTTTCCACTATCTGTTCTATAAAGTTCTGTAAAGCTTAAGAAGATGACTGCTTCTAAACTGGCCATGGGAGTAGTGCCCAGTCCATCTTAGCTGCTTAGCTGTGCCTTGGAATTATGTTAGGAGTGTGCTTTTAGGCCCGTGCCTAAAAGAAGCAGATTTTGAAAGTTAAAAAGATTCAGTAGAGATGTCCAGATTGTAATGGTCAAGTTTGTGGTGGGTTATGGGTTGATTTACTGCCTTGGCCACAGGCACAGCAACAATGTCTTTCCCAGAGGTTGCAATTGCCTGTTTTTAAGCCAGTCCCAGCAAATGTTTGTCCTGTTTTCAAAATGTTCTGCATTGGAAATTTCGTATCTTCCAGAGGAAGTGTGTTACACATTTTAATTACCCTTACAGCATGCCACCTAAATCAACTGTCTGTTTTTAGAGCACGTTGAATAGCACTTGCATTCCTTAGTAATTTGGATATGTGTGGATATCTAACCTATTACTTATTAATGTCGTGGCACCTGATGAGACACCAGGCATTGCAAAAGGAAAAAAAGGCCCTTGGTTCATATGATTTTCAGTATTTTTTTTGAAAAATGCAGTAAAGAAAGATGAAATGGTAAGGGAAAGAGCTGAGCTGTAAAAAAATCCCCAGAAAAACCAACAACCAAAACCATGCCACATGGGGTACAATAACTGGCTTTTCCAGTGGAATTAGGACATAGTCTGGTGTACCTACCGGTATGAAAGAAGTGGATTATCTAGATGACAGTGTGTTTGATCTTACTGTGGCATCCAGAAGAGTGGGACATTAAAGAATTAATTTTGTTAGGTCAATCTTTGCTGAGTAAATCAGTTAAGTAATAAGGGAGATCAGCTGTTTATTTTTGACTTATTTTTCCACATGATGATCAATTCTGAAAAAATGACTGCTGTCTTTAACAATCAAAAGAGTTGGAAATTTTCTAGGCTTTCTGGAAGGTGATGCTAGTTAGATTTACATTAAAATTTATGCTAGAAAAAACCTTTAATTTTATAATACATGCAGAATCTAGAGCTGTGAAATGTCTTCTGGCAAAGAACAAAATTCAAACCATTTGAGAATCATGACAGAAGCAGTACAGACTATTCTCACTTGCAAGCTTGGGTCAAAGGATTCTGAATTTTCTCAGCACAAAAAAATATGCTGAGCCGTGTCCACTAGCACGATATGAGAGCAAGAGTTTTACTAAACTGAGTATAATGAACAGGCAGGCCCTGGGGGTTTAACCCATGATGTAAACTGGTGTTTACTGCTGAAGTTGCTGCTGCCTGATTAGTAAGTGAAAGACTTCTTGGAGTGGCCAGAGTGAAGTCTTGCTCCAAAACCACATCCAGTCCCTCTGGGGTTTGAGGAGTGTTGGTTTCCTGGAGTGCTGACATGGCATGGACCAACTTTAGGTTCAGAGTACAAACCTAAAAACCTCAGACTCCAAACAATCTCAGCTTTGGTTGGCATGTATAAAGGGTAGGATAGAGGGCCTACAAACATCAGTCTAATTTCTGAACTCTTCCCCATTTTAACAGTATTTTTTGTTTCCCACATTTGAAAAGTAAACCCATTTTTGTCAGTTTCTTAGGGAAGTGGGTTTATGTGATCAGTCTCCCAGTGTGTCTTTTAATTCCACTATGACTTTGTTGCACATGCCAGGTTCAGCCCAGCTTGAGAGGAGTGCCCATCACCAGATCACAGTTTGAATGTGGCACTTTTTAAGGGATAAGAGATTTCCACTGTATGGAAGCAAGCTGTGCTGAGCTGTTTGGTCTCAGAGCGTGACGATAGTGTCCAACTTTTTAAATTTGTGGGTGTAAAAATTATCTTTGTGTCCAAAGACAGGGCAGGCAGAGTAGCTAAGATTTGTTGTGAGCAAGAATAGTTGCAAAATTCTCTGTTTAGGATTTTAGGAGCCCAGCTGGTGTAACTTGTGTAGAGGATGTGAGTCCTCATGTTTGGATTGTCTGCCCAGAACTCACCCAAATGGTGGTATTTACATACTGTCCAGCAGCTCCTTCTCCACCAAGGAGGTCGTGGCTGTTTTGCACCTAGAAATTTTGTTTCTTCAGCAGACCAGGCATTAACTGGGGTGAATTATACCATGTAATTTTGACCCTACCTGTAGCTGTATTTGTTTTTGTGCTTTAGGCTGGAAAAATTCCCAGTAAAAAGGGAGTATTTTTCCACAGCAAAAGGGTAATTTTAAAAGTTTACTTGTATCTGACACCCTAGGCTGAGTTCTGAACCTAGATTTGTGCCTGTGTCATGCCAACTTTTTTAAGAGTTTAGATGATGGCCCCCAAGATAATTAGGGGGCTAGAACCTTATGACTTAGAAGCAGAAGCCAAGAAAATGAGTTTTATTTGTTCTTCAGAATACTCAGTTACATTTTGAGGACTTTAGAGGAAACAGCTGGGATAATAGAAGTGCACAGTGGTAGGACAAGAGGCAGTGGCACAAGCTACAAGAGGGGAAACTCAGATTAGGTATCATGAAGAAAATTTCCTCTCTGAGGTCAGGGATACATAGGATCAGGAGAGCAGAAAGGCTGAGAAATCTTCCCGCTGAAGACTCTGAGAACTCTGCAGGACCAAGGTGGTAGATGTTTGGATCAGGTGACCTTTAGAGGTCTGTTCCAACCTGTTGTTCTGTGAAACAGCGTAGGGTGTGGTGTGAGTTTCAAGTGCTGTTCTCCATGAAACAGCTTGCCACTAGATTTGCATGCAGGAAGGCGATGTTTCTAGTGTATAGTAGGACCCCTGAAGTGCTGATACTAGTTCAGTGCTGGAGAAAGGAATATAATTGCCATGAAGTTTTTGTGTGTTGTTTTTTCAGTAGGTGGCACTTTCTAGATGCCTGAATTGAGGGCTGTGCAGAAAGGTTTCTCTAAACACTATTTAGAGATTATTCTTCCATTTGTTAACATCTGTCCTGGTTTTGGCTGAGATAGAGGTTTCTTCCTAGTAGCTGGTATAGTGCAATGTTTGGGATTTAGGATGAGAGTAATGTTGGTAACACACTGCTGGTTTTGGTGTTGCTGAGCAGTGCTTACGTTATGTCAAGGACTTTTTGGTGGCTTATGCCCAGCCATTGACAGGGCTGGAAAAGCATAAGAAGTTGTGAGGACACACAGCCAGGGCAGCTGATCCCAACTGACCAAAGTGATATTCCATACTGTACACCCCCAGAAAATAAACTGAGGGAGGAAGCTGGCCATGGGCTGCTGCTTGTGGAATGGCTGGGAATTGGTTGGTGGGTGGTGAGCAATTGCATTGGGCACCACTTGTTTTGTATGTTGACATTCTTTTATTTGTATTATTATAATTTATTATTATTATTACTTTCTCCCCTTTCTGTCCCATTAAACTGTCTTTATTTCAGCCCATGAAGTTTATGACTTTCACTTTTTTGATTCCCTCTCCCATCCTGCTTAGGATGGGGGATTGGTTGTGAGTGAGCGACTGTGCAGTGCTTTGTTGCTGGCTGGGGTTAAACCATGACAGCATCTTGTACACTAAATACTTTGAAAAACAAACAGAATTTTTTTCAAGTTAGTGCCTATTTTTAGTGTTAATCTTTTTGTGATTCCACTCCCCAGTTGTCAGATGGGGAGACCATGATNAGCTGATCCCAACTGACCAAAGTGATATTCCATACTGTACACCCCCAGAAAATAAACTGAGGGAGGAAGCTGGCCATGGGCTGCTGCTTGTGGAATGGCTGGGAATTGGTTGGTGGGTGGTGAGCAATTGCATTGGGCACCACTTGTTTTGTATGTTGACATTCTTTTATTTGTATTATTATAATTTATTATTATTATTACTTTCTCCCCTTTCTGTCCCATTAAACTGTCTTTATTTCAGCCCATGAAGTTTATGACTTTCACTTTTTTGATTCCCTCTCCCATCCTGCTTAGGATGGGGGATTGGTTGTGAGTGAGCGACTGTGCAGTGCTTTGTTGCTGGCTGGGGTTAAACCATGACAGCATCTTGTACACTAAATACTTTGAAAAACAAACAGAATTTTTTTCAAGTTAGTGCCTATTTTTAGTGTTAATCTTTTTGTGATTCCACTCCCCAGTTGTCAGATGGGGAGACCATGATTGCTTTTCAGGGACAATGTAGTGATGACTACCATAAATAATTCTTCCTTCAGAGCACAGTTTGTGTCCTGACCCATGTGTTGCAACAGTAACAGAGAAGAA
Organism: Toxostoma redivivum; assembly: GCA_013397375.1. Taxonomy (NCBI): domain Eukaryota; kingdom Metazoa; phylum Chordata; class Aves; order Passeriformes; family Mimidae; genus Toxostoma; species Toxostoma redivivum. The sequence continues at coordinate 767,138 of VXBI01014101.1, forward strand.
AGCAAAGCCTCAGTCCACACAGTGTGGAGGAGGGACTTTTGAAAAAAAAAAAAAACAAACCAAAAAACCCACAGGTGAACATTAGTTAATTAGAGCAGCAGTGCATGGAAGAAAACTGCCTTAATTATAGCATTTCCTAACTTTCAGATTTTTTTACTCTAGTGCTTTCATTGTATTCTTTAAATAGCCTTTTGTTTATAACTGTAAAGCCCAGCTACAAGTTGGAGCCACTTTGCAGCATCTCATACATATTTTTGTTGTTTATGGAAGGACACAGCTGAAAGAGTCTCTATTGTAGCAGATGCTGCTGCTGTGCAGTGACTGTCTCAGGCTCTGAGCTCAGTTCTGCTCTCATCAGCATCAATGAGAGTTTCAGCATTGCCTACCCTGCAACTGTCTCTTTTATTGATATCCAGGTGGTGTAGTACGGCCTAGCAAAGAACTCGTATGTGAGTCTTATGCTCTATCCTTTGTGCACAAGGACTTTGATGAAACCAATGAAAACAATAGACACTGGAAGTCTTTAAAACCTATACTGCTCAGGAAGGTATCTGTTTAAATTCACCCATATTTTGAGAGCCATTGAAAGACTTTCTTATCTTTTAAGCATGTTTAAATATGCATGTTAGTAATTTCTGGGGAACTAAATATATTAAACAGGACATGTATTAATAATGTGAAAGCAGCAAGCTAAATGCTAAATACTAAATAAATATAGGAGCAGGGGAAATAAATCACTTCAACTGTCAACATAAGCGTAATTTTTAATAAAACTGCAGATACTGTTTGAAAAGGCTGTTTGTAACAAGAACAGTAAAGTTGCATTAGAAAACAATGTTTCAGTTCTTTGGGTGGAATGTTGCTTGTCCAACCATAATGCAAATCTATTGTCTGAATGCATTATAATAATCTTTTAATGGGAGAAATTGCTGTAAGATGGGAAAACAGTCTTTGCCTTTAGTGTAGTGTAGAATTAGATATGTTCGAAGCTATTCACTTGCCCTGCCCTTAAAAGCCTGTGGAAATACATCAGAAAAGTATTTCTGTTGTTGAGGGCACAATAAATGATAGGAGAAGGAGTTATTCTGAAAGTAATGTTTTTCTTTTCAGAGATAATTGGGAGACATTTATGAGCTTCAGAGTCTCAAAGTCTGACAGTGGTTTTGAATTCAACTGATTTTAATGATCTTTTAAAGTTGTTACAATTTTCTGACAAGGTCCCTTTTGTCTTTTAATAGCTCTCTGCAATCATGCTGTAAATAAATTAGGTGGGAAATCATGATTTTGTGCAAAACTGTTAATTTGTGAAACAGGAGAATACCCCACTGCAGGATTCTCCATCTCTCAAAAGTCTCTAAAATACAAAGCAGTGATCAAAATCCAATTTGTTCCACCTTTTGTCTTTCAGGTCCAAACCATGAATTACGTTGGACAGTTAGCAGGGCAAGTGTTTGTAACTGTGAAGGAGCTCTATAAGGGTCTAAACCCAGCCACACTGTCAGGATGTATAGATATAATTGTTGTACGACAGCCAGATGGAAATCTTCAGTGTTCCCCTTTTCATGTTCGCTTCGGGAAAATGGGAGTTCTGCGTTCCAGGGAGAAAGTGGTAAGAAAATGTGACAATTTTTATATGTCCTGTCTGTGAGTTAACTATAACAGCATGGAAGTTACTGAATGTTCTTTGGTCTGCTAGTTGAGGTTTTCTTTAGATACCCTTTATAAAGAGCCTGGATTAAGATAAGCTTTGGTTAAAATGTTTGGTTAAACTGACTCTTGCAGTTCAGAGCATAATTTGTAACACATTGACTATAATAAACAAAACTACTCATGAAATTTGTAACATTTATGTTCAATATAGCAAAATTTCGAATGTCCTAATTTGAACCTATACTAAATTTCATTAGTGACTCATTAAAACCCCTTTCTTTGGCATATTCAATGACAGTTCCAAAAATGGAGATACTAGTGAAGTAATATTTTCAGATAATAGAACCTTGAGGTCAATTGAAGCTAGAAAAAACACTGAGGACCTTGAAATAAATATAACTAGTCTGAATGACCTGGCAGTGTATCAGGTGTGAAGTCACCTGTGTGACAGATTATTTTAGGAAGTAATTTGTAACTCCATATAGTCTAGGTTCTAAAGTAGCTAGAATACTCAGCAGAATGATCCTAAAGTTGGCATGGAGATTGTTCATTTCTTACTTAGATCAGAAAGAAATTCCAATATTTAGAATCAGTAAAAGTTGAAAGATATTGCTGTGCCAATGGTGTACTGTGTCCTGAAATATAACATAAATGTAGACTCCAAAGAATTTACAGTGAGAATGAAGTTGGTGGTAAGCATGATTATAGTCAAAGAGAGAAAGATCCTCCTGAGAAGAAATGAAGATAGTTAGGGCTATGCAGTGATATGATAAATGAAAGAACAGACACAGAAATTGAATGCAAAATTATTTTTCTCATTTGTTCTTCTCACAGTGCAAAGAGAGGTCTCCAATGAATTTGAAAGACAACATTAAGGATTTGTATTTGGAAGTACTTCTAGCACAATTAAAAAATAGGCTATAAATTAAAAGAGCAAATAGATTTGTGTGGCAAGTGAAACATTCAGAATGACATTAAAAAAGATTCAGAACTCGATATAATGACTAGAAACCTTTCTGAGTAGAGGAGAAAGGTATCAGTGAGCTGAACAAGTTAGAAAAACATTTTTGTGATAGATTGCTTTGTGAAGGGATACTGCAAGAAACAGTAAGTTACTATTTCCTGTTTATTATAAGATTTCCATTATAATGCCTCCCTGAGAAGCATTTGCCCAATGCCAGCAGCAGGAGTAACTTTCTTTCCATATGAGAATATATTTATTTCCTCGCAGGTTGACATAGAAATTAATGGAGAGGCTGTAGATTTGCACATGAAACTAGGAGACAATGGGGAAGCCTTTTTTGTGCAGGAGATGGATAATGATCAGGTAAGAGTAAAAACTACTTTTAATTTAATTAAGTTTAATTAATTTTAATTTAATTAATTTTAATTAATAATTTAAAATCCGATGTCTGCTCTTCTGAATCAGTTTTGAGTTTAGGAATCTTGTTGAAAAATATATTTTTATCCATTTTATAATTTTGAAAGTTTCTGGACAATTTTCTGCTATGGAAATTTAATGCTATGGTGTTACTTTGTTTGGGGTTTTTTTTGTTGTTTCCTTTAATTGCTGAGATTTGAAAAAGCTGAAGATAATCACATAAAGGAAAATAAATTATGTGCATGCCAGTGTGTGAACAGAAATGGTAACTACAGATTCACATGCTTCAAAGTTGTGAGCAAGAGGTTAATGTCAGGGACCTGTTTTTTGCAGAAATCTTTAATTTGAACATATGCACCAGACTGCCAGTAAAAGTGCACATGCTCTGTAAACATCTGTGCACACATTAATTCTGGTGCTCCTCATAAACATAATCTTACAACTGTTATTCGTGTGGGGCTGTATTTAAATGAGAATGTCTGCTGTTCAGCTGTGATTAAATACTGGTCCAAATACATTATAGTCACAGTAAGTTTGAGTAGTCCACACATAATGTTATACAAGAAAAATTTTGCAGGCATTTCTTTTCAGATATCCCCAATAATTTTTGTCACTGTCCAGAGTAGGATGAGTGTTCAAATTCCCATGTTGAGTTTGATATTACCAGTTTCAGGTGAGAGCTTTGTTAATGTGCGTCTCTGTACCTTTATTTTTAAATTTTTTTTGTGGTAACAGCTATTTAGTGACTGAAAACTGCTGGAAATACTGCCATGAATGTCTTGAGATGTATACATATGATTGAATAGTAGAGTGTTTGTGTGACCTAATTATAAACCATTGACCTATCTGACTACTATCTGTCATTTGTGTTGTGAAGGGGAATTGTATTTTACAAAATGTTCAGGTTCTAAACTAAGATTTTGTATCTTGCATGAGTTGGACAGAGACTTATGCCATAATCTGGCCAATATTGGATGCTCAGAGGATGCTGTATTAAGAGTATTGTCCCTGGTTTGTCTACAGATATGCAGCTATGGAAAAATTTCCATATGCCATAGGAGTATAATGAGCATCCAGATGTCTAACCCTTGTTTTTCTGAGGAGTAAATAACTTAGATTTTAGTAATTTGTGCATTGGTCTTAAAATCAGTTGTATGACTGGTGAAAGAGCTAACATGTTTTATGGTTTGAATTTTTTCTTTTTCAGGAGGTAATTCCTTATCATCTGTCCACATCTCCCATTCTGTCTGAGGGGACTGCCTTAATGGAATCCCAGATGAAGAGGAATTCCATAGACAGGATACGAAACCTGGACACCAATGCATCCTCACAAGTCCCGCCCCAAGCCCATGGCTCCCAGCCTTCTACTGAAACATCTCCAGTCTGTAGCTCTGTGAAAAAAAGGAGGAAGAAGAGGAGGAAGTCAACTCATAAAATAGACAGCTTAAAAAGAGAAGACACGCATGGAGACACATCAGAAGATGAAGACATGTTTCCCATAGAGATTAGCTCAGAGGAAGAAAAAGAGCCATTAGACAATTCAAGGTATCATAGTGGGATTGAGATATATAATGAAAACCAGGGTGATGTTCCAGTTCAGGCCTTCTAGCAGTAATTTCTAAGTCAGAACATATGGCTGATGAAGGTATTACTTTAAAAAATAAAGCTTCATGCTAGAAAGCTATTGGGAATGTTAGTAATTAAAGTAATGAAAATTACATTAAAAGCATAAAAATCCTCTGTAGTCGTGTGAACTAGATGGTTGAGTCAGATACAGTTTCTTTATCTCCTTTTAGTTCAGGTTATACTAATTCTTCTCTATGATAGGGTTTGTTAGCTGAGTTATATAAAAATTCAGCAATCAAGTATGTTTATCAAATGTCACTACTATCTCCCTATTTAGGGTCCCTGTTCCAGATGTGTTTGTTGATGATGTGTCTGACATAAAGGCTCCTGCAGTTTCTGTGCTTTCTCAGTCTGCACCTTACCCTCATTCAGATGGAGAATGGTCACCTCTTCAAAGGTACTTTTTCTGATAGTACAGTTCTAGATAGTACCCTAATTTTAATTTTTCCATTAGTGTCTTCTATGCAAATACTATATGAAGTCTTACTAAAGGTTTTGATATCAAACATGGTCAGTGACCATTATTAGATGAATGCTTTTATTTTGCAATAAGATAGTGTACCAAAACATCAGGTTGGCTTTGTCCTTGATGCAGCAAATGCATACATACAAATGCAAGTTCGTAAATTCTAAAGAATATATTTATCTGTTAATGTCACTGTTTGGGTATAAATACTCTAGAGAGGATGAATGTTTTGTGAAATCTGAATATTTGCCTGATGCACACACCCTGTAAGGGCTTCAGTGAATTTAGGTTTATAAGTCTTCAGTACTTCAAGTGTAATCCTTTTAAGAATTTCCCAGATAGGAGTTAATATATAAAACCAATATTTTTTTAACGAATATGAGCTTTTCATGTTGCTTTTAATATAGATATATTTACAGTGTGAAAAGAACACATACAGTAATTTGCTTTTTCCTGTATGTGTATTTGTGTGCATGCGTGTACCTTTCATGTGAAAATAGGGCAGTTTGGACCTCCCTTTTTGTGTCTGTCAAAAAGGGACAATATTTTGCTTTATGCATTGCACTATAATTCCAGTTAGGTCTGTGTGTGCGCCCTATGCAGACTCCTGGAGTGCAGCAGTAGTCACAGAACCTTGTCCTAAGAACTCTAATCTCAATATCCTTCCTCTGTAGTTGAGGGGCAGAGGAAGGGAGTGTGAGGAGATTATTTCAGGGCAGTGGCTAAATTGAACTGCTTTGAATTACATTCTGGAAGAAATGTTCTCCAGTGCCTGTAAAGCTGAATGTCATTGGCTTCACCAGGCTGCTGATAGTATTTGTCAATACCCTGCCCTTTCAATGGCTTTTGCAACTGTGTGTTTTGTTTGTTTCTTGATTGCAGTATCCTGGATTTTGAAAACTCTCAATGTAAATTCAGCATTTGTGTAACAAATGCACAAAGAGTTTATGTTAATCAGCACTTGTGATCATAATGACAACCTGTCTTTCTTTCTCCCAACATGCATTGCTGCCCAGTAAGGCTACAGATTGCACAGGGCAAACCACTCTTATCGCTGTTCCAGCAGACAGAGGCTTATCTAACTCGTGTCCTCCACAATCTTCTCACTTTTCTCTTCCAGACAGGTAGAGCAGTTATCCTCCCTCTTTTCTGGGCTGCTTTAAAATCTTTTTAACACTTTAATACACCTTTAACACATTAAGACTGTGTGAACTGCTGTTAAATTTATAACTATACTTATTACTAATCCAGACACTTTGAAAGTGACATTGGAAATCACTTTCTCTGCTTGCTTCTTTGTGTTTTTTGAGTAAGTTACCTTGAGGAATCATCCATTAAAAGAGGATGGCTGATATAAAATCATGCCAATGAAAGCCTGGGTTAAAAATCAAGTTCATTGAGATGATAAAAACCCTCAAAAGGAAGAATTTAGCTAGTGAATTAATGCCTCTGATGACTGACATTTCCACATAGCTTTTTACAACCAGTATATATTTTAATGACATTTTTATCCCATGGTTTTTCTGAGTTGTTTACTCGTGCACAGATTGCTAAAATAAAAGCAAAACAAAAGCCTCAGAGATTTAGCAATCAAAAATGCAAATCTTGTAATGGGAGGAGCCAAGTGCCAAAAGGAAACTTCTCTCCTTTGTTCCATGGTTTTGGAAGGGGAAAGACTTTTCGTATGTTGGATTGTAACAAGGGGGAAAATCCTCGCAGAGTAAAGATGACACAGTAAATAAAGCATCTTTGTTAAGGCTTGACTAAGCCTTCATGGTAGTGTAGGATTCCTCTTTTCCACAGAGCTAAATGTGGATACAGACACTTTCTGTCTTATCTTATTCAAGAAGTCTCAAGATTCTGCAGTCAAGCTTTTTCACTCCATTAAGTCAGTGGAGAGAGGTCACAGCAGCGTTAAAAAAATTAAAGTAGTAGAATATGACCTACAATTCTCCATTAATGCTGGGAAAGCTTTAAGTAATACGTCAGGCTAAATTGCTTATTACTTATGTCAACATTGTTGCCATAGTAGGTGCCTAAAGCTGTATCAAAACTAATAATCTTGACTTTACCCAGCTTCTAGGTCTGCCCTCTTTAACCTGACCATGTTGCAGCACCAAGTCAAACTGAGATCCTGGGATATTCAAAACTGTTCTCCTTAGCATGTTCTCATGGCAAGGCAGGGGCACAGGTTGGGATAGAGCAGTGATGTGCTCTGGGTAGCTCCATGAACTTTACTCTGTAGTTCACCTGTCTTACAGGTTCGATAGACACTTAAAGTGCTGTAGCAACTTACCTGCATGCGGCTCTGTGTTTGCAGCTTTTGAAATAAGAAATGCTTGGTGGGTCTTTCAGCATTTTTTTCCCTCTGCGTGAAGCAATGAATGCTATTACGGCCACCTAAGAGGAGGTTCAGAGAGTCTCAGTCACTGCTGTGACACATGCATGATGTAGGCCTCTTTCCTTCTGATCATCCTTACTACAGGTATTTTTCTGTTGCAGTTGTTGAGAAGGCACCAGCTCTTTATTAAAAGCTTTTCGTGCCTTCTCTCAGGCAACTCCACACAGCACTGACTCCTTTCCTGACTGGCTAACCACAACCTATCCCTCACCCAGCTGCATAACCCTGTCTGGCCCTTGCACAACCACCTATCCCTTATCTCCTCACAACCAGCAGACTCCATCTACTTCTTGAACAGCTAGCCCACTCTTTTATAACTCCTGTCCTCATTGGACAGGCATGGCTGTTTTCACTCCTTGGCAATCAGTACAGCTGTAATTCATTGGGGAACACAGCCTTCAGCACTATCCTTATAAGCCATCCTCCCATATTTTTCATCACACAAGACAGGACTTTTTCTCAGGTCACATTGCTGCTTTTTCAGGGCTTTCTTTGCTTTCGGTGGAAAACACTGAAAAGATCGTTGTAGTTTGTTATTGCAGAATTGCCAACCACAGGCCAAGTTCCTTGTTCTTTGTCATTAAGTCAGATTAAGTGCAATCATAGCTGTTAAGGGATACATAGAACTGTGACACAAATATTCAGCATCTGTGGGATGTGAATCAGAGATGCTGATCTAAATACCTGAAGTTTCCCTTCCTTCTTGTGTACTGTTGACAGGATGAGTGGCTCTGATTTGATCTGGAGTGTCTCAGCAATCTGTGCAAGGCAAGGGAATTTCAGCTGGGCTGAGTCAGTGCATACCACCCTCAAGTAGTTCTTCCCATGGCTGCTCTCAGTCCATTGTCTGCTCAGCCTGTATTGGGATTGCCTCGACTCAGGCATAGCACCATGCACTTGGCTTTGTTGAACTTCATTGCATTAGGCACTTCATAAAATGGAAGCCCTTCATTTTTGAGAATGGAAGTAACTCACTTTGGACCTTTGATTTAGGAATGTTGTGGATTCTTTTGTTGCTTTTAGTTTCTAAATCAGGATTGGATGAGTATACCAAGACATGTTATGGCTCAGATAAAAAATGCAGACTTTGTTCAGGAGGTTCTGGGGGAAATTCTATGACCTGTGTTATGCTGAAAGGCAAAGCAGAAAATCTGAATTTTTCCTTCTGTCCTTGAAATTAGTGATTCATTATTTATTAATGACTGACTTGACATCACATTTTTGACTTCACCACATTAAAGATGTGCTCTAAGCTGACAGTCTACTAATTAATTTATAAATATTTATTATCAAGTAATTATCAAAGCAGTTAAATATGTTTCAAGTGAAAGGGCTCAAATTCTTTGTGTGGGTCTCCTGCTGTTTTCCTTATAAACGTCCATCCAGTGGTCGAACTGAACAAGTTAGAAAGGAGGCAACTGATTTCTTAGATTAAAAGTATTACTTAGTCAGGGTTAAGTGTCTTGTTGATGTGAGTAATTTCTGCACTTTGCATGCATTATAACAACACTAACATCTATTCATCTGCTGCTCCTAGTATCATCCTCATTCTTTTTTCCACACAGAAAACCAAAAATCCTCCTGAAATGTTCAGGTTCAGTGTCCTTGTTTTATCTCTTTCAGCTTCTCAAATACTACTTCTCTGACAGCAGTTACTGAGAAAGGGATGAGACCTCTGAATGCCAGTGTAAGAGGATCCTGAACTGTTTAAACTACTTTTCTATGCTTTCATACTTTCAGTTGGCTCTTGATTATTTCAGTCTTCAGTTCCTAGTGTTGGTGGACATCAGTTTGGGAAGGGCTAAGTTTGTTGTGGTTACTTTTGTAACATTTTTTGTTTGTTTTTCTTTAGCCCATCAGATTCACGTCCTCCTACTCCTCAAAGTGACTCAGAATTAGTCAGTAAACCTACAGACAGAAGTGGACTGAAGGATAATCCCCACATGCACTGGGCATGGGGAGAGCTACCCCAGGCTGCAAAGGTATCCAACATAAGTTCTTTAATTCCTGTTAGCATCTCTTGTGCTTTAATAGGGCACATGTGCTTAGTCTATTGCAGACTGATGAAGAGGAAATGGATCCTGGTTTTACATAAAATTACAGTGTTTTATGTAAGAGAATTGAATCTTACTCCATAGGAGGTATAGGAAAGTAGCTTATGGCATGGATATTCTCAATACTGATGATAAACAGTAGAAAATTAAGAAGTACCTGAGTCTTGTGAAAGTTAGAAGCTTAAAAACCAGAAAAAAATCAAACCAAATGTCCTTTGGTAAATCACTGAAATTCATAAATTAACTTTAATGGAAGTGAGATGCTTGGTATTAGCAGTCTGAGTCACAGAAATGAAAATGGGCTGCTTCAGTACAGAAGCATCCAGAGACACCTGCAGTTCTGTGTCTGTGGATGTGCAGACGTGCTGTTCTCTTGGCTGATAGGGCTGGCTTGGTGCCTGTCTCCTCCTGGAGTCATTTGTCCCAGTTAGGTGTGGGATCTGCAGCCAGCAGCGTTGTTTCCAGTGCTGCTCAGGAGCTGTGGGCAGCTGCCCACACTGCAGGCTGGTCAGGTGCTGGCTGGCTGCTTGTGATAGCTCCTGTGGAGTCACAGCATTCACACAGGAAAAAGGACCATTATGGTTTACATGTGCACCAGGGTATGAGGAGTAGAGGTCAGGTTTCAGTGGAATACTGCAACTATGGGGGCTGGGATAGGCAGAGTTTGGCACTTCCTGCTGAAAGCTGGCTTCTCTGCAGAAAGAACTGCAGGAGAGATGGGCTCACACACAGTATAAAGAGGAAAAATTGCTGCTTTGCAGGCCAGGGAGATGGGCTTCCTGTTCAGAAAGACGTCTATGTTCTGGTGGTGGCACCAGAATTATAATGACACTATTGTAATTTATTGTAATTAATACACTGTTGGTAATTAGTGAAAAAAGGAGAGGTGGGAATCCAGAATTCTTAATTTCTTTAGAGGAATTCTGGCCTCTTCTTTAATAGGCCAGTGGTGAGCTGTCTCATCATCTCTGCACTATTCTTCCCCCTGTGTGTATTGCAAGATATTTGGGAGCTATTTTCTGGTCAAAGAGAACTGATTTAAGTGCACAGGTCATGCAGGAGTTCCAAATTGGCATTTGTAGTCTAGAATGGAGGGTTTCCTGCTAGGAAATTTAGACATATATTTTTTATCCCGGTCACACACCCTGGGGTATATTGCAAATCTTACTCCCAGAAGCTTTTCTCTCTACAGTCCCTGTCTATGTCCTTAGCCAAGCTATTCTGATCTTGCCATACCTGAACTGGGAGTCATACTCTGGCTAGTGGTGAACTTCTTGTAAGAGTTGTTTCTTGCTATGACATGAAGGTTATAGCAGCTATGCAGCTGCTGCTGTAGTTCAGCTCCACTCTGTCCCTCTGTAAGAACACTTCCTTTCCCACACTCAGAGAAGATCTGGAATTGTTCCTATAAAGTGATTTAAATTCTAAATCTGGGGATTAGACAGTGTCCTGGTGCCTGAGACCATTTTGATTGTGCAAGGACTCCAATCTGCACCATCTTCTCTTGTTTGTCAGGTTCAGTTTTGGAGAGAAAGCCAGGATTTTCATAGGAAGAGAGGAAGGTAGGGTGGGAGGTGAGATGTGCAGGTGAATGGAAAATGAAGACTGTAGAGCACATTGCAGAACAAATTTTTCCTGGCCTCAAGATGGAAATGAATTTTGCACAAACACACAGCAGAGATCTTTTGCATATTGAAATCTCTATCTCAGTGGTGGCTTTCTGCTGTAGTTGGTCATCTTGACAGTCTGATCTCATTGGAGTGCACAGAACAGGTTAAACTCCCCTGTTGTATTTTTTAAGAGCTTTTCTTTGTAGTAATCTGTTTAATTTTCCTCACAGGCCAGTTCTCTGCTCAAAGCAAAGGAACCCAGCATGGCAGATGTAAATCCTTCTGAAAGCACTCACTTTCGGGTCATTCAAAGTTCTCCTGTAGAGGAGTTTAACACAGTGTCTTCTCCACCTGCCCTTGGACAAGGAGATGCAGCAACTGCTGATGAAAGTGAGCCCTTACCAGCTGAGACAAATAAGCCAGAGACAGAGCTGCCAGGAGCAGCTGAACCCCCATTGCCTGCAAATGAAGAAATAAAGCAAGCTGCAGCTTGCTCAGCCCAACCGACTGGCAAGATGGATTCCCCTTCCAGAAAGAAAGGTAAAGCTGTTGATCCTGCACTTCTATATGCATGATTTTATCTTCAGATTTCATGGTGATCATGCATTTTATTGCCGTATAAATTAATCCATGCCCTGAAGGCACTTTCAGATCAGGAAAGGAATAAGCTTTGGAATGAGCCTTCAAAACCTGAGTTGTATATCAAGCTGTTCACATGAGATATGTATTAGAAGATTCTTCTTGGTCTGAAGTTTTTGGCAGCTCCATGCATATGAGCAAGACGACAAAACTTGCTCCATTTGACAGATTCAAAGATTTCACTTTTATCTGTAAGCAGACTGTAGATCTGCTGGTTAACCTGAGTGACATGTTGCTGGTAATTGTGGCAATTCTGCTCTAGTGGAAAGTTGTAGTATGTCTTTTGCACAATGAACGGATTTGCCATAAAACAAGGTGCTTTTGTTCTGTATGCTTTTGCATGTGGTACATGTCCTGAATATGTGAAATATAACTTCATCTGCTTTTCTATCCTAATTTCTGGGCTCCATTTCCATCGTAATTGATAACAAGTGAACAAATGTTATAGTCTTCACACGAAATGTATTTGCTTGCAAATATTCTGTTTTAGAGCACTGATTATTCCATATTTATGTAAGCTCTATATAAGCCTGGTTTGTGCAGCTGCTTTTTAATCAGTAAACATACAAGTTTATTGGCCTTTCCCCCGTGCATTCCACTGTCTTTGAAAACAAAAAATGACATGTTTCTCTGCTTACTATTCAGTCTTTGTATAGATTTTCTGATTGCTTTTGTGATGCTTGGTGTTGGAAATTGGGACAGTGAGAAGTTGTGGGTTTGAAAATTAATTCAAAATTAGGTTTTGTCCTTACAGTGGTTACTTATCTAGCAACATCAGGACAGTGGTGGCTCTGTGTTGGTCCTAGTGACAGGCATAGAAGGGGTGTGTTGTCCCCTACAGTGGTGCATCTGGGTGCATCTGCACACACAACACATCAGCTGTATGTGCTTAAAAGTGAGTTGTCTCCATAAAGAGCCAGTTATAGTGTGTTAGTCACTATATTTTAGTCTGTTATTTCCCTTTTTCAAGGAGGATTGGAAGATCAGTTATCAAAGATTAAATGTTCTGACTGCCGTACTGTGATAGGCCTTTGCATATACTTAGAAGGTTTTCCTTTTGTTGCTTTCCTTTGGTGACCACTGACTTCTGATTCGCAGTTGTTTTGTCTGGGATAGGGAGTCTTTGGCATGTCTCAAAACTAGTCCTCTGCTGTCCCATTTGGTTAATTCATAGTTTGAACAATGTATATAAACTACTTGTTTTGAAATTTTTGGCAGTATTTTGTACAATATACAGTTCACAAAGTGTTATAACTTTCTGGTTTCTCAGTCTTAAAGTGAATAGCTAAATATTAATAGCAGGTCTGGATTGTTACTCAGAAAATATTAATTAATAGATTTCTTTGTTCTGTCCCTTACAGACAAACGGAGCCGGCATCTTGGTGCTGATGGTGTCTATTTAGATGACCTCACTGATATGGATCCAGAAGTTGCTGCACTTTATTTCCCCAAAAAGTATAAGTCCTTTTCCTATATTTTTACGTTTTACAGAGCTCTTTTCACCTTCCACATTTAGATCAAACTCTTCATTGCCAACCAGATAAAATGTCTTTTTCAGGGTTCATGCAGAGATGAAGGCAGAAGGAAAGTAAAGTTTTGTAGAGAGGAATATTAGAACTTTTGGAAGGTGCTGCATTTGGCCCTGAGAAAAGTGCTTGCAGCTGGTTTTCTGTTTTGGTCAATTAAGCATCATGTATTGATTGTGGATGGTTATGTATTATACGTTGATGTTTGTGAGTGTTACTCACATGTCCTGGGAGAGCAGTTGGCCTTGGGATATATTTATCCCCATGTCCCGACTTATTACCAAAAAGAACATGTCTTACTGTTAACAGTATTAGCAGAAAATTATTGTTCTAATGTTTTACTGTGGTTGATTCACCTATAAATATGAATGTGAGAAAATAATTTTGGAAGATGCATGACAGAGTTACATATGAAAAATACTGCACCTTGAACATACTATTTCCAGCTTGTTCTGATCTTTATTGGAGCCTCTTGCAACACTTGCAGTTCTCTTTCAACATGTACTCTAGTCACTTGACAAAAGTCACTGAGCAACAACTAAAGTAGCTTGTGTACTTCATTTTTTTGCTTGCTTAAACTTACTGTAATATTAGCGTTTCAATAAAACTGAGAATGATTAGTTATATGGGGAAAAGGTTGGATTGAAAATTTCTTTTTCAAATGCATTAATATAAATCTGGAGTGGAAAGCAGAGTTTGATGAGCTTGCACTTTGTAATAATGATCTCATCAGATTTTAAGTGGATATAATGATTTATTGTTTCTGAAAATTTTAATCCTAGTAGTTGACATGTAGAGTGTTTTTTTAATGTATACATGACACATAAATACGCAAACATACACATTATTTGTTTGGATTTAGCTATCAGTTTATATAGTTAATACAAATTAAATAATAAACTTATATGCTTGTTCTTGTTCCCGTGTGGGAATAGTTCTACTAGCATAAACTTTGCTTATCATACCATTATTTTATCTACTAAGATGATACAGTTTATTGTCTTATTTTCCTAGCTCTTTTAAATAAGTGAAGCTATAATTATAAATGCCTAGTTTAGGCAAATAAGTAGAAGCAATCTAATATTGGGGGGCACATGAGGCCTACATTACTTTGTTTTGTTTTGCTGTAAAATCTAAACAGAGGTTTTTCTTTTTTCTTTTTTTTTTTTTTTCCTTTTTTCCCCTTAGCGTGTATCAGGTATAAACAGTGCTTGTTAAAGGCAGTGAATTTGGGAATGAACACATGAAGACTGAATTCCTGATTTTTCTTTTCCAGTGGGGACAATGCCCAAAGCAAGAACACAGCTGAGCTGGGGCCAAGGCCAGCCAGCCACTCCCCGCAGTCTGTCGGGAGCTCAGGTGTGGACAGTGGGGCTGAAAGCACCTCGGATGGAATACGGGATCTGCCCTCCATTGCCATTTCTCTCTGCGGAGGCCTGACTGAGAACAAAGAGATAACCAAAGGTACAGGGTGACTGTGTGAACTGCAGACATGTGCTGGCAGCTGGCTTTGAGCTTCCAGCCTGAGGCTGCAGAGCCCTCCTGTGGCTGTGCTCAGCACTGGACTGAGAAGATAAATACTGGCCATGAAATGATAAACTTCTTACAGCTTCTCATTATTTTTAACTCACTTGAACAATCTGCTGTATATGAAAATTTTTGGAAGTATTTTATTGGTATTTTTACTTCTTGATAGTGCTATGTTTTGTATTACACTAGTGTTAATGATACTTTTGCCACTTAGTGCAATATATAGCTAAGAAATTCACAGCTGTTGGAGTCAGGAGTGAAAAAGGTGTTCCATAAATGGGAATATGAGGAGAGGAACTTGAAAAGTTTAACCTGATTCATGCCCTACCTCCAGTTTCTTGTGTAACTTTTAGGTAAATCACAATACTTCGTGCCTTAAACTTCCAGTGGCATAATGTGAAAATAAATATGTTAAGACTTGCCCTTTCTGCAGTAATGTGGCATCATAAAATCATATGAGCCTGATGCTACACTGACTGCTGCTCACAAGCTACTTATTAAAACATTTCAAATATATTGTGATTTATTTGAGTCATACTGTCATCTGAATCACTTGTAAATTACATAATTTTTCTAAAAGGAGATTTTCCTCCCTCACAGTTCCATCCCTGAGCTTTCACTTTAGGTTGTATTTTGAAAGGAAAGACACCCAAAAACAAAGAAAGCTTCATCTTCTGAGATTGAGAGTCTCTGAACAACTTGCTTCCATATTGCAGTTAAATCTCAGCATCCTCGTAATGAAGGTGAAACCGATTGTGTCTGAGAGATGCTGAGAGGTTTAGGTTGGCCCATCCTAGGCGTTTATAAGTGCATGCTTTACAAATGTAACTTCTTTTCCCCACAGAAGAATTCTTAGAACATGCAGTAACATATCAGCAGTTTGTGGACAATCCTGCTATCATTGATGACCCTAACCTTGTGGTTAAGATTGGAAATAAGTAAGTATATTACAGAAAAAAAAATTACTGTTGTAGCAAAGACACTTCTTGGTCACTTCGGTGCATTACATCAGTATAACTGTAGCTGAAAACCAGGTTTTGAATGTTTGTAGCTTGGATTCATCCAGAAAGAGTCAACTCCCTAGTGAGTTCAGGTCCTTCTAGTTACCTTTCCTCGTTTGAATTGAAAGTGAAGAACAATTTCAGATGACCTATTCAAGCTAACTGACACAGTTTGAATTTCAAGAAGCTGTTGCTAAATGCTAATAGTATTCATGTTCAATTTGCAGAGTAAAAATGAAATGTGATGTGAACTTGCTAAGGCTTGCCCTGAGCCATTTTGAATAATTAATATTTACAGGGATAGGTCAGTCTGCTTGCAGTCACTCAGAACCAAGCATTTTTTTTTTATATACTGAATATTTTACTAACATGCCTCTGTAGAGGCATTGCTTTCCAAGACTTCTTAACTTCACCCACTGAGTATGAGGCTTCTACTTCTGCAAGGCTAAGACTTTATTTTGTATGTTCATATTGCTGGTGGCAGGGCAGTGCTGTGGTCTAAGCCAGATGCAGCTTTTTGGGGGGGTTCTTTAACTTGAGAGTTCCTTGCACCTTGCAAACAGTGTTAGAGGAGAGATCATGGCTTTGTGCTGTACTTAGAGAGGTTTGGCTACCCTTAGTCATAGACATGACTCATGCAGGGCTGATGTACTAGGTGATAGTTTGTACTGTGTATGCTGCACCTCCTACCTGACCCTCTCCGTGGTCTGAGGTGAGTCACTTACTGCTTCCAACACTCTTCTCTGAATTTGATGGTAGTAAATAGAATCAATAGTAGCCTACTGAACATATTGGGAAGAGAAGAGACCTTAGTGAGGATCTTAATGTCATGTTCTGTTAATGTTGTGTGAGCTCCATCTTCCCTCGACAATGTAATTGTCCTCCTGTCTGCAACAAGAGTTGAGCCATGTTCAATGTATCATAGCAGGAGCTTGACATCCTACAAACTACATCCCCTAAGTTTTATGTAGTTCCTTGATGGAAAAACAGTGAAAAATCTTGTTAAAATGTGGCTTATGCTGTGATAAAGAGGAATATTATAAGGACTGCAGCTGGATGGATGCAGCCAGAGAGTTGCAGTCAAAGCTCTGTCTAGATAGAAACTAGTGATGAGTGGTGTCCGTGAGGGATCTGTCTTGGGGGTGGTGCTCTTCAGTATCTTTGTTGATGACACAGACAGTGGGACCAAGTGCACCCTCGGCACATTTGCAGGTGACACAAAGCTGAATGATGCAGTGGAATCAACAGAAGGAAGTGATACTATCTAGAGGGACCTGGGCAAACTTGAGAAAAGGGCCCACGAGAAACTCATTAAATTCAACGAGATAAAATGCAAGGTGCTGCAGCTGTTTTGGGGCAATCCCAGACAGGAGTACATGCTGGGAGATGAATTCATTGAGAGCAGCCTTGTAGAGAAGGCCTTGGGGGTTCTGGTGAATGAAGGTCTGAACATGAGCCAAGAGTGTGTGTTTGCAGCCCAGAAAGGCAAATGTATCCTGGGCTGCATTCAAAGCAGTGTGGGCAGGTTGAGGGAGGTGATTCTGTCCCTCTGCTCTGGTGAAACCTCACCTGCAGAGCTGCATCTAGCTCTGGATTCCCAGCACAGGAAGGACATGGAGTTGTTGGAGCAAAACCAGAGGAGGGACATAAAGGTGACTAGAGGGCTGGAGTGCCTTGCCTATAGAGACAGGTGAGTTGGGGTCCAGCCTGGAAAAGAGAAGTCTCTTCATTGAAACTTTTTTGTGCTTAAAGGGGACTTAGAAAAAAGAGGGAGAGCAACTTTTTATATGGTAATAGTGATAACATACAAGGGAACAGTTTTAGATGGAAAAAAAAAGGAGAGGTCTAGATTAGATGTTAGGAGGAATTCCTTATTATAAGGATAGTGAGTTATTGAAACAGGTTGTCCAATAAGTGGTGGATGTGCCATCCCTAGAAGTGCTTCAGGCCAGGTTGGATGGGGCCCTGAGCAACCTGACCTAGTGGAAGGTGTCCCTGCCCAAGGCAGGTGAGTTGTAATTAGATGATCTTTAAGGGCCCTTCCACCACAACCATTCTGTAATTCTGTGATGACTTGAGTAATGTGTGACAAATATCTGCTCAAGACCTAGCTTCTCTTGCATACCATGAAAAAATAAATATGGTAAATACCTGTGAGTATTATGTGGAATAAGATGGGTCTGTTAATAATAGTTCAGGCCAGTTTGACCTGTGCTTCATGGCTTCAACCTGCCAGGTGGTGAATACCAGCTAGAATTGTGAATTGGGACTTTGGGATTACAAAATGCTGTAATTGTCTCCTTTGCATGCCCAGGTACTACAACTGGACGACAGCTGGTCCCCTTCTGCTGGCAATGCAGGCATTCCAGAAACCTTTGCCAAAGGTGAGATTGAACAAGAAAGCTGGTAAGAGGAGGAGTTTTGAAACGATGCCACTGATTAAAGGAGAGGAAATGGGCTGTTGTAGAAGAGAGTCTGCAGATCAGTATAATCTACCCACACATAACCATTCATCTGTCTTATGTTATGGCCTAAATAAGGACTAAGTTTGGTCTGTGAATAGTGTTTGTTTGCTAGGCTAAAGTTATTGCAACTATTTTGAAGTAGAAAAACTTCTTTTTTACTTCATTAATATGGATTGTAAACATAAATTATATTGACCCATGTGTTTGCTGTAGTTGAATACTTGGTGTTTGCTTTCCATTATATATGTATACAGCATATATTATTAAATACATAGAAAAAACCTCAGTGGATAAGCTTTAAGTACTAGATGAGGAAGGCCTGCAGCTTGCTAGCTTTTTGTTTCTCAGTTGGTTGTTCATAACCCAGATAGGTAGTGCCAGATGACCCTATGACTATGTGACAACTGTGTGTGTTGGCTTGCTAAAAGTCCATGGGACATCTGCTTGAAGGTGTTGACATGTTTGAGAATCTCCTTAAATTGTAACCATTGTTCTCAATGGTTGCTCTCTGTTCTCCACAGCTCCATCTGCTCCCTGTTTTTCTTACTTTGTTTGAAAAACTCAACTTTATTCCTCTGTCATTTCTTTTTTCTCTCTTTAATATACTTTAGATGATATAGTGAAGAAAACCTATGGAAAAAGGGATCCATTGTGCCACATGTTACCTGAACACAGCCCCCTCTTAATTGCTCAGAGTTTTTTGACCTTTTTTTTAATTTTTAAAAAATCATTAATCAACATCACAGCTTTCTTTTGGTGACCTTACTTGCAGTGGAAGCTATCAGCTCAGAAATACAGTGGCCAAGCTGTTCTAGGGTGTACCAAACCCTGTGTTCACTTTTACCATAATATTTTCCCATTCCATCTGTTGCTTCTCTCTGAGTGAGAGAATTCAGCTCCCTCTGTTACAATGCATAAAGCTCTAGTCATTATGGATATTGAAAGAAACTTTTCTACTGGTGTCTAGCATGTAGAACCAATGAAAAGTAGAAAAGGTTTTATAAAAGAAACTATTCTAACATTTTCAGTCAAATTAATAGTGAGATAATTCATAAACTCATAAGAGCTAGTAACTGATTTTTTTCTAAGCTGGTGAATAAATACAGACTTTGTAAATAACTCTCTTGCATGTCACTTTGTTACTGTGTTGCATGATGCCTCCTTCAAGTAGTGTTTTTTTTTAATGTATAATTTGTACTAAACAACTTAGAAACAGCAGGTTCTCCATTCTAGACATTATACTAATATCTCTTTATGCTTTTTTTTTTCTTTGATTTGATTTCTTTTTCATTTTCCTTTTAAAAATACCATAAGTATTCATGCTTAAGTTACTTCAGAGCAGCTCTGGATACCATTAGATTTTGCTTTAGTAGAATTTATGGTCCACAGACAGTATGTTTACTTTTATTCTATTTATTATCAGTTAAAATTGTGTGTTTGACACTTTTTCATTTATGTATGTCAGGTTGTCCTTTATTTTGGGTCTTTTTTATGTTACCATCCATTTATCACAGGCAACTGTGGAATCTATAATGAGGGACAAGATGCCCAAGAAAGGTGGAAGATGGTGGTTTTCATGGCGAGGGAGGAACAGCACTATTAAAGAGGTAAGTTTAAGAAGCAGAGTTTCCTGCTGGGTATCTGCATATTCTTCCCTCAGAACTTTACTTCAGCATGTAACTTGGTACTCAGTTTGACTGAGGATATATACATTAAACACGGTCTGAAGTCTGGTTTGTTTTGACTTCAGAAAGTTTTGGATCAGACCATACCTGAAACATTTGCCTGAAGAGTTTTTGTTGTGCATTTATTTTCATTACACAGATCTGAGGCAGTAGTATCTAATGTATTTTATCTCTGTTTGGAAACCTAGAATCAAAGAGTTGTGCCAGTAATTTGAAGTTTTCATGGAGATTACCTACCTTTCTGCATCTTTCTTTTGATGGTCAAAGAACAGACATATTTATGAGTAGTGTGAGCTGTAAAACTCAGCAAAACCTAAGATGGCAAACTGACTATACACATTGGTTTAAAAGTCTTTTTGAGATTTTTTTTTTTCAGAGCATTAGAAGCTTGCGATAACAGTCTTAGTCATGAGTGAACATTAGAAAACTGAATAAACCAAAGCTTTATATGAAATATTTTTGTCTAGTAAAACCTCTTCATATTAATTTATACTACTGAAGCATTAGTACTTGAGGGCAAAAAAATGACTTCTAATACAGTTTTATAGTTGTGCCTCAGTCAAGAATTTCTTTAACCTTGCATGAAATAACCATTGTACTGATCTGTGGGTATGGGTTTCAGAGCATGAGATTTTACTTTTATAGTTGTTTGAAGTTTTTAGGATTTTCTCTGGAAGTATTTGATTATCTCTTGAGCTGTGGCAACTTTAAATGGAACTATATAAAGCAGAACTATTCACTATTTAAAATCTTGTGTTAAGACTTTGATAGTGTTTGGCATCTAGTCAAGATAAAAGCAGTTTAGAACGTTTTACTGAATTAAAGATCTTAATGACACAATGAAAGGTAATTGTGACTTTTTTTTTCCTTCTCTCAAGTCATACTTTGCTTTCTCAGGTGAAATCTAGCTACCTGAGGTGTATGAACTGAGTAGCTATGGAATTGATCCCAGAACTTCAACAGTACTAGATATTAAACCTGGTATTTCTCTACTTCTTCACTGCAAAACTAAATCTTAATTATTCTTCTGAGTTTTATAGTTGCAGTTTTTAGTTCTTTGTAGTGCCTTTATTCTTTAAGGGTTTTATTTTGCCTACAAGGAAAAGAGACAAACATGCTGTTGATTTTTACCAAGTCTGTACAAGACAGAATTTAATGTTCAAATATTTTTCTAAAAGCATTTACTTTCTGCTTAACAGGAGATGCACAGCTACTCATACTTGTATTTTTACAGGAAACAAAGCCAGAGCAAGGTATGAGTGAGAGTGGACTTACAGAAGACTCTTCACAGATGAGCAGGGCAAACAGGTACCCCCAAAATCATCTCTACCTGAAATAAACTGGAGTTACCATTTAAAAATGAAAGCAAACGAAGAAATACTGTGTCAGTGAAATACTTTTAATTTGTTACTCATTGCACCACATAAATGCAAATAGGAGGTCCCTACCCATGGCGGAGCTGCAGACCTTGGGAGTACACTGGCATTTCTGTGGTTTGGCTGGCAGCTCTGGGACACACATTCCAGCCCCTTGAAAACAAACTGTAATTGGAGCAGTTCTCCAAAGCTGCATGTCTTTCTCTAGAGTTTTTAAGGGAGCATCATCGGTGAACCCAAGCTGTTGTCAGATCCCAGTTGCTTAAATTTTTTTAATTTATTTAAATTTATGGCCTGACAAATTCCTGCGTATTTTGGAAAGTTAAGGGACTTTCCAGAGTGTTTTTCACAGGCAGTAGTCATGTTTTTCTGTTACTTCTTTCCAGGATTGCAGAAGTATTTTCCTTCTTGTGTTCCTCACAAATCTTACTGTATAGCCAGACCTTGGAGGATTCCATAACATGAGTTTTAGCTTGCTTTGGAGGGATGAGTTATCCAGGGACAGCTCTCCTACCTTGTCCTTTTTCTGTGCGTATAGATCTTAATGTAAAGACATCTTGTTTGTGCTGGCTGCAGTTACAGCTGAAAAGGAACAGATTCAAATATGCTTTATGCTCATTAAGTGAGGTTCAGGGGTCACCCTTCTGGAACAAAAAGCTCTCATTCTTTCTGGTGGTCAGCAGTTGCAGTCCAGACAAATGTACTGGAAGGAGGATTCCTCATTTTGTAGATTAGCTGTGGTCTCTGTTGCCTCTCTGAGACTGAGAACCAGAGTAAATTGGAAAGGCTGATTTTCTTTTTAAGGATGGCAAGTGACATACAGGTCTGCTTCTTACATGGTTGTTTAAAGATAAGCTTTAAAGTGGGATTAAGAGTTCAAGCAGACTAGATTCTGAAATTGGTGTTCTTTGTTTAAATTTTAACTGTCCTTAGAAATCTCTCATTAAAAATTTATTGTTTGCAAGCAGAATGTGACAAGTGGGATGTTGTAAAGCTTTTGAGATCATATGTCACAAAGGATAAGATAGGCTTTTAAATGTTGCTAGTCATGACATGAAGTACCTTGATATTGGGTCAGGACTTCAAAAATCAAACAGCATCCAGATGTGATTGAAATAAAAGGCCAAATACTGATTGTTTTAAAGATGAGATTTGCAGAATCTGAAAGAATTTTAACTTACAGCTACAGTGACAGATTCTTTTTACTGTACAAAAACTTTCTTTCTGAGGAAGAATGCCCTTAATAAGTTTCTAAAAAATGGTTGTAGCAGAACAAAAGTAATTATTCTAATGTGTATTTAAACAGAATACTGTGAGGGAACTCAAGTTTTATGACTTTCCATCATTGTATTCTGAACAGGGTAATCCTGAAAATCCTGGAAAAGAATAATCCAGTTATCTGATGTTGCTCATTGAAAGAAAAGGAGGAGTTATTTTGAATAATAAAACTTCCGTAACCTGCATTTTTTTTTTTAATTAATTTTAAAATTATTCGGGGAGGAGAGAAGAGGGAAAGAGAAAGCCAGCATAACAAGTGCCTCTTTCTTCTTTTGAGAACAGAGGATTTTTTTTATAGTTATATTATCTAATGGGTTTTATTTTTTTATCATATGAGATTTTTGAGTTAATATAGTACATTAATTTATATTCATTACATTTAATTAATGAAAACTGTTGTTATAGCCATTCACCTGCCTG
Organism: Toxostoma redivivum; assembly: GCA_013397375.1. Lineage (NCBI taxonomy): Eukaryota > Metazoa > Chordata > Aves > Passeriformes > Mimidae > Toxostoma > Toxostoma redivivum. The sequence goes on from VXBI01014101.1 coordinate 790,246, forward strand.
TAACAATCCAAGTTTGGGTAATGGAGAATGTGTGAATGAAAGTTTGGAGCTTCATTGATATTTTAAAGCTCATTATATGAATGACCTCCTGTGAGACAGTACTTGGTAGCAGAGAATCGACTTATTTGGTGACTCACTGTTAATGCATTTTTAATGGATACTGAGATGCATTTACTGACATGATAACATCATTTTCTGTGTGTTCAATGTTCCAGAATAAAAGATGAATCTTCTTCCAGTGATGAAGACCCTAGAGCTGCCAAACAAAACCTCGGGTCATTACAAACCAGCTCCAGTCATCTCTCATTGTTGTCTGGAATCAGTTACAAAAAATCACTTCGACTCACTTCTGACCAGCTTGTGAGTTAATATTACATCCTTGTCCTGAAATGTCATTTCTAATACAACATGAACCTTTATTGTTATTCAGGTGTCAAAGTTTAATTAGCTCATGTGTCTTGCATTTAATTCTCAATCGTTATATTTTTCAAAAAAGCCTCTTCCCTTTTCTGTATTAAACATGAATGTTGTTCCTTTCAGCAAGTGCTAGGGTTTGGAGATGGAATCTCATTTAGAAAAATATCAAAATTAAATTCCAGAGTGTGTGTCACCTGAGTAAGTGTATTGGAACCACATCCTTTCTTGTATTATGTGAAATATGTTTATGTTAACAGGCCTCTCTTCTTTCTCAATCCTCTTTTCCTTTTCTCTCATTTGGAGCCAGATAGTCACATTTTGCTTAAATACAGTTTTCTGTTAGTAACTTCTGAAAGAACTGCTTGTGAATTTATAAATGAGGCCAAGCTATTGCTTTCTTTGAAGCTTATAAATTTCTTTGAAGCCAGTTCTCTTCTTCTGTGATAGAGGTGTTTTGGCTAATGATGACAAAACTGTTGCAGTTTTGTGTTCTGTACATTTCAATCTGATCTGGAAAAATGGGCTACTATAGGGAAATACTTCTTGTCATCTTAGGTACAGATAATTAATTTTCTGAAGGAAACCTACACAAGATGTACAGCATTTAACAGCCCATCACTCACTGCCTGGATAATTTGTAAGAAGTGCAGGGTTTTTCCCAAGAGACAGATGAGATGTGTTGTTTTTTTCTATTGTAAAGAGAAAGCAGGGGTTACACAAATAAAATGGGACTTTTCAGTTTCAGAAACCTTGCTTAAATTAGCTGAAGTTAAAGCTGCTCTTAAATTGGTTTTTTGATGAAACAGTGGGTAAGATTCATGGGTAAGTTACTCACGAGTTCTGTATTCTCATCTCCTTTTCACTTTTTAGCTAATTGAAAAGTTGCGATGAAAGATAATGAAGAAAAAGATATACTAAGTATATTAAATTCCTACAGGTCTTGGAAAAATGAACAGCTAGGTTCACAGATAGAATCAATTCAGTAGCCTCTTGTCCCACATGTCACTAAGTGGCACAGGAGACAGTGAAAGGCAGCAAAGTGGGAGAGGTAATGATAGTTAGTGTAGGCTGAAGGATAATAGTTTATGTGGTGTGAGAGGTCGATTATTGTACAAAAGAGATATACTACTGTAGGACACAAATCCTCCTAGGAAAGGTCTTAATTTATGGAATGTTTTGTTACTCACATTTCTCTTCGGATATGTGTCTGTCTTTCAGAATGGGGAATGCCCATAGATAGTCCCTATTCCATCATTTGCTACTGTTTATGTGAACATTTGGGGATTTTTTTTTTTAATCTATCTGATTGTGAAACAGAATTTTTTTGTTTCTTTTTTTTTTTGTTCTGTTCTATAAGTCAATGTCTAATATACACCACACAGGGTAAGCCTCTGCTGTTGTTATTTAGAAAACCTCTGTTGAAAGTAATAAAATTCAGTGTGACTAAATTGGGTTGACTGGTTGAATGCCAGGTGCCCAGCCAAGCCACTCTGTCACTCCCCTTCTCAGTGGGACGGGGGAGAGAACATAAGCTGGATAAGCAAAGAGAAAAACAAGTATATTTTCTACTTCCCACCAGTGAGAGATGCTCAGCCACTCCCCAGAAAGCAGGGCTTCAGCTCTGGAAGGCAAATAAATAACTGTAAAATAACAAATGCCCTGTTCCTCCTCCTTTCCTTAACTTTTATATGTAGGCTGATGTCATATGGTATGGAATATCCCTTTGGTTAACTTGGATCATCTGGCCTGGTTGTGTCCCCTCCCAGGATCCTGCCCACCCCCAGCCCCTTGATGGGGGAGGAATGTTGGAGAGACAGTGCTGTGCCAGTGCTGTTCAGAAGTATCCAAAACACCGGGGTGTTACCAACACCTTTCCAGCTACCAATGCAAAGGACAGCACTGTGAGGGCTGCTGTGGGGAAATGAACTCCAGCTCAGCCAGACCTAATACAATTTCCACCCCTTATTCTATAGCATTTGTATCATACTCAGTTCCCACAGTCTTCTAATTGTTCCATTGTATTTATGTTTCATTACTGAAATCCTTCCTTACCCACAGATACAAATTAACTACATTCTTAAACCAGCTCTATACCAAACATATATTTCATTTACTACTATCCTGTCCTTTCATAGATACATATTACTTTCCCATTTCATGGGCTTCCTCCACCCCTCCAGACCCATGACTTGGCTCCATTGCACTCAGGATGGGTTTTCAGGACAGGAAAGCAGCATACTTGATTGTTAGGCACTGACACTGGCCCAGCTCACTTCATCGTCGCATTCCCCTTGCTCCTTGCAAATTTCGTTCTTAGTCAGTTCATGTTAATTCCTGCTACTTTGCTTCTTGCAGCGTACAACTTACACCATAGATTATTTTCCCCCAAAGGTTAAATTTCCCTGAGGCACATATTTGATCTCCCTGTCTTTCTGCATTACCCCCCAAGTACACTCTGATCTTTGGGCAATAACAATCCTACAAATGGGTTTGCCTTTATGGGAGGAGAAATCCACTCCAGCTTTCCCAGTCAAATACACCAAGGCAATGATCATGTGCAGTTTTTACACTGTGTCCATTTCACAGTTTGTTGATCATCTTGCTGATAATGTCTTGCAGAAAAGCTTAAAGCTCAAGAATGGCCCCAATGATGTGACCTTTAGTGTTACAACCCAATATCAAGGCACTTGCCGCTGTGAAGGCACCATTTACCTATGGAATTGGGATGATAAAGTTGTTATTTCTGATATTGATGGAACAATCACACGGTGAGTTCATGAACAGGGAGAGACTTTATATGTCCCTTTAGTTTAAAGGAAAACATAATTAACAGGGAATGTTAATCACAGAATCTTCATATACCAGTGTTTTGGGAGGTTTTGTTTCTTGTTTTCTTGTGTTTTTTAAATTTATTTTTAAGTTTGGCTTTCAAACAATGCAACAATCTTTAGCTGAATCCTTAGTGTAATAGACATATGCCATATGTACCCATTATTTGTCACCTGTTGGTGTTTCATGATAATGTAAGCAGTATTGGAGGACCTTCTGCAAAATGCTAACCTTTTTGTTGCATTACACTTATGAAGTAAGTGGTAATTAAAAGGAATAATTAAGTATGAAGGAGTAATTAAAAAGAAGAAACATGTGAATATTGTTTTAAATGGCATTCCTGGGGTGTTCCAGTGATAGGCATTACTACTAAGAAGACTAGACTCCAAAATCAATGTTAGAACTAGAATCTGATGGAAAGTTTCAGATTAGCACTTTGGGTAAAACTCATAATTTTGGAGTGACCAAAATGATTGATCGACTTGCTGGTTTATATTTATTTAGTGTATTTAACACTGGGCAAAACAATTGTGTGTTGGACAGGGAAAGCATGGAATAAAAATAAAAGCATTGTCTTTTGAAGTGAGATGTTTAATTTGTTTTGAGATCAATTTCTTTCAAAATCAAACTTAGCTATATCTGTTCAGGAAAAAGAGCAAGGAAAAATAATTGTCAAGAGCAATCTGAGGGAAATTAAAATACTTGACTTAAGCTGCAACTCTATTATTTCTTGTGAATTATCCATTCTATGTCAAACGTCTCATTTGGTTCCAATATAAATTAACATCTCTCCCCACTTTGCTTTCTTAAGCTTCAATAAAGTGAGTGGGATCTATTCTCTCTGCTATTGATCTGCCCAGAGTTACTGAATCACTTCAACTTATAATGCCAATGCAAATCCATCCTAAGGCACTGCCCAATATTTCTTCCTCTAAGATGCAATGTTATTCAGGGTGTGGATTTCTTGCTGTGTATCTGTGCAAGATGCTTATTGGCACTATTTGTTATTGTAGTGTAAATAATTCTCTCTCATAAAGCGGGAAATACATTGAAGCCAGAATAAGTATTTCAAAATAATTTATACCAACTCCTGGCTTAATGTGGAGAAGTTAGTTGGAAGTAAGCTAGAATGTGACTTACCTCATACTTTCATTTTCCCATAAACTTCCATTATGGGTAGGTTTGGTTTATTTAGAAGACATTTATCATAAACCTCAAAAAGCATGCTTAGTACTGGTAGCCTCCTAGAAGTCTGATTGATGGCCTGTGCTATGACTTCCATATTACCTTTTGGGGCACAGGAGTAATTTAAACAATATGGCTAAAGATGACCATAACAGTCTGTCTCAAAAAAAGGAGAACAAACTAATTCTCTTCTGATGATAATCAGTCCCTTACAGAATACCTTATTTTCCTTTGCAGCTACTCAAGTAAGTTAGTGGGATTTGTATTAGACTTGAATGTTATTATGGGTTTTTTCCAGTTCAGTGATACTGTTTTTCCTTTATTCAGGTCAGATACTTTAGGTCATATTTTGCCAACTCTTGGCAAAGACTGGACACACCAAGGGATTGCGAAGTTGTACCATAAAGTGAGCCAGTGAGTATTCAGCAAATCTGTTTATGCATCTGTGGTTTCTTTGTGTTTATTCATTTGCACGTAAAAATTTAAATTTCTCAAGGCTTCTCTTAACCTATAAGGGTGACAGTTTCATCAGTATCTTGTCACTTCAGTGATGCCTGCACAGTGTAAACATCTCCTGCACGATATCCAGAGCAAAACCTGCTTTATGATAACAAAAGCAAAAGCCCCCTATCTGTGAGTGATGATTGCTCTTCCAACCATCCCAAACAGATACAGACAGTTCCTAAGACTGCATTAATTTGAATGAGTTATGCAGTTGCAGCAAGCGGGACTTTCTTGCAAACTGGGAATTACAGCAGTATTAATTCATAAGATAATACACCTTCTTTCACTCCTTGTTGAGGAGACTGTGAAATGCATAGAGACTCTGGCCCAGGTTGGTCACTGTAGTTGGAATTCTTGCCAAACTTGACTTACCTGGAGTTGTGCAGGGATGGAACCTAAAACATATGAAATGAGTCTGTCTGGGGGAGTTCCCTTTCTTTCCAGTGAGTAGAAAGGGAGTTCAGTGAAACAGCTTTGGTTTGAACTGTCTAAACATTGGGCTTCTAGTCAAGCAAGATAAATCTCATCCTTAAAGCACAGCACAATGTCTTATCTTGACTAGAAATCCCTCAGCTTTGGATACTCACTGCTAATATCATTGTTATTTTATTAGTTATATGAATAACGAGCTTCAAAGACATTGATAATCTGCTCATTATGTAATTTATTTTATTTCTGTATGTAAGTGTTGCTAATCCATTGTTAAATGCAAAGTTAGGAAGGATCAGCTTTAAAATACTTGCATCAATGGTTAATTTCGAGAGTAGGTGATAAGGAAAAGTTGCTTAAAATACAATTTAAAGTTATTGAAAGTCAATAAGGACCACACTGTGAAGGGCCTAAAGAAAAGGCTTTAACCTGGCAATATCAGTGCTTTAGCTGCTGTATTACAGCCCAGCAACTAACCTGCAGTGATGTCTGCTGGTCAGTAATAAATACCTTCCATGCCACAGGAGCAGGTAAAGGACTTGGATTCATCGTGCTTACTTGTGGCTTTTGCATCCTATGTAATTCTTGGAGAAAGATGGGCATCTTCAAAAAGTAGCTCAATATACCTGGGATCTAACCATGTTTAGAAAAAATATTTTTTCCCATTAGCTTTTGAGGAAGTATCAGGAAACAGTGTATCAACTATGCTTTAGGTCAGTTAATGTTGTTAACATCATATCCAGGTATGACCTAGAGTAATTTATTCCAAAACAATGGGGATGTTTCCTCTGAGTATGAATAGGGGAGAAACAGTTAGACCATACCAACTCATGTGTGGTGATGTTTGGGAATGCCTCTAGGTGAGCAAGGCTACTGCAAAAGTCCAGGTGTACTGTTGGTTCCCTGGACATATTTTGCAATGTAGTCAAGCCATTGTGTACAGCAGAAGATCAAAGACAGAATATGGAGATTTTTGTAATTACCCATTGAGAGAAAAAAAGGAAATGAGGAAAAATGAATTGATGTCTGAATGGGTTCAGATGAAGTATCTGATTTAAATCTTTTACAAGGAGGATTAGTGATTGCTGTTTTCTTTTATTGCAAGAATGTCAGCTTATATATTTAAATTACCATAAATATTTGAAGAGGCTTCGTACAGATCACAACTCTCCTCTTAGTTAATCTGATTTGTTCTGTGTACTGGAGTTACGCTAAGGTTAGTTTATTGCTTTTTGTTGTACATGGATGTTGAATTATAAATTATGGATAGTGGAATCAAAATTATGCCATATACACTTGTCTGCACATTAGACATACATGCTGACAGAAAAGACAGGACAGCCTGAGAATTCACATGCTGAGATCTGTGTATAACCTCTGCATTACATTTGGTAAAAATGTTAATTAATTTTTTTAATTGCAGTTGTTATTTCTGTGCCTGCCAGCATTATCAGTTGTTAGGGCTTTGATGATGATAAACATAGGGGAAAAATAGATTTGTGTCATGTTGGTTTTCAAATTGCTGAGTTAATTATGTCGTGGCTAGATATTACAGCTGAACACCATATAAATGCTTAATAGTTAGATCTAATGACCACACGTGCACTGAATATACAGTATTTCTTTATTTTCTGAAAAGTAATTTTTAATAGGAATTGGAAAGCAAGCTGCTATTAAGTTGAACTAATATCAGATAGGATTCTGTTCTATCATGAACAGAATCAAAGGCAACCTGTGATTTTGCCAAAACTTTCATTTCAGTGTCAAGTTAAAGATTACTTCTCATACTGTGTTTTGAAGCTCAAGTTGTTCCAGCTTGAGGAAATATGTTAGTGCTGCACATCTTTTGCAGAGGCAGGAATGCAACACTGTTAATATAACAAAGGCCAATATACCATTGTCTGCTTTATGTCAAGTGTTTTCCTCTTGGCAGATGTCTTTCCAGTTAATTCTGAGGATAGTGGTTCCACCACACAGCGGTGGAAAGGTAGCCATAAGGAGTCATAAGTCCTGAGAGGAGCAGAGATAAATGAGCCATCTTTAGGTGTAATCACTAAATGAAGCAGGGCTAGATGGGTTTTAATTATCCAGTTTTCTGACATAAATGCTTTAAATTAAGTCTGGATTAAACATAAGACTATTTAACAACCATGATTTGATTCATGTAAAAGTAAACTCTCAAAATTATTAATATCTAAACACCTGCTTTATTTTTACAGTAGTTTCTTCTTTTATATCTGCTCACAGAAATGGATATAAATTTTTGTACTGCTCAGCACGAGCTATTGGAATGGCAGGCATGACCAGAGGATACTTGCACTGGGTCAATGAAAGAGGAACTGTGCTGCCTCAAGGGCCAGTTTTGCTGAGTCCAAGCAGCCTATTCTCAGCTCTTCACAGGTAATGCAATTTTGCTTTTACAGACAAGGAAATTCTGAGTTTGATGGAGGCTGAATTAGCAGCTTTTTAAAATTAAGTGGGAGTGCTTGAAATAATTAATAATTTAATTTTTTTGTAGTATATTGGTGCAAAATTTAATTAAGAAGAAATTTTGTTAGAGAAAGACCAAAATTCACCAGTTACTCAATATCTGGTTTTTGCCTACTTTATCTTAGATGTATGTTAAGGCACAGCTGTGTTCACTGTTTACCAGTAGGTACTGCTTGATGACTTCATGTGTCTAACATCACGTGTTCATATTTAGCTGTGGGAGAAATGTAGGCATTTTCATAGCAATCACTCTTGTCTTTACCTGTAAGATGCTTCAGTTGGCATAAATATATTTTTGTGGAAGGTTATTTCTTGGTGGGTTTTGAATAAATTCATGTGAAAATGAAATGAACTTTTTATATTCCTGACTGCACTGTGGGATTCTGTGAGGACAATGTTATCTTTTCTAGGTGTTGAACTGTGGTGAGTGAATAATAACAGCACAGATTATGAATATTGTACCTTCTGCCTAATTCAGTGAAGCATGTCAAGTGATTACTGAAAATATTTTAAGCTGTTAAAAGCTGCTGTGACAGGATATATTCCATTAGAATTTTTAATGGAAGGTTGTTCAGGTATTCTGATTGAGTGACATGCTGCAGACTGTCTTACCAGTCATGTTCTAAATATAAGAAACCATGGAGGTATTACAGTGCACTTCTCATACTGATTAAGTAATAGGTGCAGTGGAAGGTAGTTACTGTTACTTTATGCTCTTTGTATCTAGAAATACAATTAAAATGATGCTCCTTTTGGTATCTCGTTTAGACTTAAGGAATGCCTATCTTTCAGTGTACACTATTGTAACTGCTGAGCTGTGTGGGCAGTAAATGACTTCACTGTTTTATCTATAGATTTAATCCTTGTAGGTTTGAGATCGGGTGTATGTGAGACTGAGGAAAGGTGGTTTTATTCATCTTTTGCACATTCTCAGACATGGATTTATACATGGATCTGCTGTTCCAAAGGGCTGCTTTACTCCTATGAAGCTTCTGTACTATTCCATCTTCCTTGGCATATGTGTTGGTGCTAGGATCTTGGATTCTGAGCTTCTTAAGTGCTTTTGTGTCATGCTGGCATCTTCCTATGTTATGGGAACTCCAGACTCTGCCACCTGTTCAGTCCTCTTGCCAAGAGAAGCTGTTGTGTAAGGGCTTTTGCCCAGAGATGAGATGACTCCTCTGTTCATTAATGAATTCTCTATTCTGTAAGGAGCAGCTGAAAAGAAGTAGAAGATTCCTTTATTCCTTAACTTTTGCTAATTAGCAGTGGTGGAAAACCTGACTGTAATTCTGTTTTAACAGACTGAGGTGCTTCCAGCACATATGGTGATTGCAGTCCTTTTAAAAATAAAATTTAGAAAAGGCACTGTAAATAGTGAGGGCTAATGTAAACTATGAATCATTCTGCAGTTCTCAGGAGGCAGTTTACTGGATAAGAGTTTATGCCTCTTAAGGGTTGATTTAGCAGCTACTCCCTGTAATCCACTATCCTTGCTCAGTAGCTATCATTGTAATGTAGATTTCAATAGAAGTTACTTTGTTTCAGAGGATTTATTTACTGTGCCCACTGTGTAAACTTGGGAATACTTTTTTGTGTTCGTGGACAATCTGACTTTTAAAAGATTTATTGGAGAAGGGTGGATTCTATGCAGTAGTATGTAGCTAGGTGAAAATGTTGAATAAAGAATATAAAATAGTTGTGTATTTCATGTGTACTTATTCAGCTTCCCTTTTTTATCTTTTCAGGGAGGTCATAGAAAAGAAGCCAGAAAAATTTAAAGTTCAGTGTTTGACAGACATCAAAAATTTGTTTTATCCTAACACAGAACCCTTTTATGCTGCTTTTGGAAACAGACCGGCTGTAAGTAGTAGCTGAATTTATTTCTATTGCACAGAACAGAAACGTTGCTGTTATGTCATGGTTCGGTTGTATTAGAACCTAGATGTAGATGGCTCCTGCTCCTGCCCTGGACCAAAGAATGCTGTTATGCATCTAGAAAAGGAACCAGTCTCCAGGCTTGGGCTGAAGGGGCACCCTGGCATGTGATTATCCTTTCTTTAAAAGCATTATGTCAGAGGTGGCAGATGTCCTCACTGTCCCATTGCTATATTGAATTGTTATATTACAGGCAGCTTAGTTTCCATTATCAAGGCACCTTTAAACATATGATTATGAAATAACATTTTAAAAACTTCTGTGATGTGTTATGGATAATAGCTACCTCTAGTTCAATTTTTTGAACCTCAGGGAAACATACATTAAAATAATGATTTTATTCAATAAGATTTTAAGTAAAACAGTAAGTTACTGTTTCTAAAGTAATTACTGGTAGCTCACTCCCAAGTTTGCTGTCAGAGTGCAGGCTTCAGGTGTGCAGTGTGCCATGGGCTTTGTATAGCTCAGGATCACAGCTTTCTCAATTTTCTGCTCTGGGTTTTCTGTTGTTTTTTTCTGTTTCGGTTGGTTTGGTTTTGTGTGTTTAGTTTGCTTTGGTTTTTTTGGTTGGTTTGTTTTTTCCAAGAGCAAATTCAGTGAAATTTCTGTACACATGAATGTTGCAGGTGTGGAGAGTGTGAGCACTGCCACTATGCTGAATTCTTGAAGTGACTGCTCTTCACTTTTGTGCAGTTACTTAATTTTTTGAACAGTCTTTACAATATAGATATAAAAATAAACTTTGTGGCTTCATTAACATTCCAGTTTTTTACCATCTTGGCTTTTAAAACCATGTTAGCAAAATGGAAATTGGTTTTGCTCTCATCTTCTGGGAGATATTTTCAACTTTGGTTTTATCAAGCTTTTCTTCAGAACAGATCAAAACTTATTTATTGTTTTCCTTAATCTAAATTTCTTAGAAGACATTCTTAATTCTGACTTCTAATTGTACTTCCCATAATTGTATCTGAATTACCTGGTAAGGCTCACTGCTGCTGTTTTGGCATATATTTCTTGCTTTCCCTTCTTCTCCCCTTGTTCTGACATAGAGTATGAATATGCCACAAATCTGAACTCAGGAGCTAAGTGATGGCTTTAGTATAGACGTATTTGTTGTAAATTTTGTGACCTTGTCCTTAAAATATAATTTCTCTTTTATGTATCAGTTACATTTTAACCTCTGTACACTGTTGTAACATACTTGGTACAATGCACACAGGACATTAAATATTCTCTGAAAGAGAAATGAAGGTTCTAATCTCTTACACCAAATGTCATTAGTTCTTTACTGAATGTTATTGTTATGTCAAGGAAGTTGCTGAAAAAATGAACATGATTTTGATTACATTTTAAACTGAAGTGGCAAACTTCATACCTAGCAGCAAATTGTCTGTTTCATGAACATTTCATTAGACTGACTTCATTTGTAACATAATGGAGAATTTCAGGGACACAATAAGTAGGTAAATTTAGTACCAGTTCTTTGTAGATATGTTCTTTTGTGTAATATATTACAGCAAGATTACACATGATTTTGCAAAGGCAGAATCACGATTTTTCTTCTTTAATATTCTTTTTAGGATGTTTATTCATACAAACAAGTGGGAGTTTCTTTAAACAGGATATTTACAGTTAACCCCAAAGGAGAACTTATACAAGAGCATGCAAAGACAAATATCTCATCGTAAGTAATCTCTTATCCCTAACACTTTTATGGACTAAATTAATTTGCTGTGCTAACTTATGACTCAAGTTGCCCAAAGATCCATCCAATTTTAGTAATTAAAGATTCCTCAGAATACTTCAAACAAACAAAAAAAAGATTTTGAATAAAATACAGGTTTTCCACTTTCCTTCAGTTAAACTGAAAAAAAGAATTTTTTTGCATTTAATATAATATATTACATCTACTTTAATCATGTAAAAGATTTAGAAGTGGTTGATTTAGTCTGCATAAAAATGAGACTCGCTAGTTTGCTGACGCCATCTGCCTTTTCCTGGCCTTTTCAAAATTTCCTTTTCCTGGATCTCCTATCTAGAAGAGCCAGAAAACAAAATATGAAGAGGGGGTCAAGTGCTTCCAGCAAGATGCTTAGGCACTGGTAACCCCTAACACTGGAATGGCTTTTAGTAATGTTAAGTGTTGGTGTCCTTAATTGAAGGGGAGCCATAGATGTATAAAATAGGAATAATCAGTTGAGCAGGGAACTGCTTGAGCCAACCTGGACAGAAATGGAGAAGCAGAATATTCTAGTAGTGCCTGAATATTTTAGCAGATGATCTGGGTGTAAAATGGCATGTTAGTCACTAGGTAAGTATCATTTGTTAGACTGAACGGATTAGAATGAATTTCTTACCCTAACTGTGAATCCTTTCTGGAAGCTGTACACCAAAATTAAATTTAGTTTTATTCCTTTGAGGAGGGTGACTTGTCCACCTTATCTGTTTGTAAATGTAGTCGTGCCTTAGTGGTTGGGGACTTAAAAAAAGTTCGAAGTAAGATGGTCTGAAATGGTTCAGCATTCTTTTAATTTTTTATTTTCCAGTTATGTCAGACTCTGTGAAGTGGTAGACCACATTTTCCCTTTGCTTAAAAGAAGTCATTCTTCAGATTTCCCTTGTTCTGACACCTACAGCCAGTTTACCTACTGGAGAGAACCTCTGCCGCCGTTTGAAACTCAGGATGTACATCCAGCCTCATCTTAACCCCATCTCCAAACTGTTGGTCTCACCTCAAAGAATGGGTTGGCTTGTGTTGAAAGGGCACCATTTGGCTTTTGCTGTTGACAGTTCAGTTGGAATCTGAAGTTGTGAGCACTGTATTCTTCTGTTGTGAGCAAACTTAGGAATGCTTTTCCATACTTAAGTTTCCAGACAAGAGGAGTCTTGCTAGCTTTTCTAGGTCCTCTCCTAGCTCCTCGAATTTTGCTATGCACTTTCATTATATAAGGTCAGTTAAAAGTGCAGTGATGTTGGCAGTTAAACATGCCATTGAGGTTGTAAAGTGATTCCATGTCTGTTCTGTATCACTGAAGCTATCTTCATCCTGTCAGAACCCCTTGCCAGTAAGGGAGCTGAAGGTGCTCACCATTCCTGATGTTATCTGGTGACACAGACAGGGATTGCAATCTATATATCAATATCCTTCTTTCTGAAGGAGCAAATGATTCTCCCCTCTCCCCTTGCTTAACCAACAACTGTTTGTTTGAGAGTTAATTACTGGTCTAGATCCTTAGCAGATGTAAATCAGTGTAGCTGTCAAAACCAATTGAGCTGTGTTTGATTTATTCCAGCCTGTTTTGACATGGGACATTTCTGAGGAAATAAATTATGTGTAATCCAAATAGAAAGTAAATTAAATAGGACGGCCAGATTCTTCCAGTCTTTCTCAGTTTGAGAACTATAATGCTTCAAGAGTAGCTTTTTGGATGAAGGTAAGTGTGCAAGTGGAAGATACAGGCCATTGTGGATAATGCCCACCTTACTGAAATGGGGGATTTTCAGTAAACACATCTTTCCCACACACAGTGTGCTGAGGTTGAAGATTTCTTACTGAGCCAAAAATAGTAAGGATTTTATCAAAATGGAATAGTTTTGTTTGAAATATTATTTTGGTTAAAATGTGAATTTTGATTCTGGTGAATGATGCATCTCAGGTTTTTACTGTATGGATTTTTTTGCTTTGTTTTGTATCAAAGAATGGATACTTTTAGTGCAATTTACTCTCCTTTAAGATAATGAAATATCTTTTTTCTTTTTTTTCCTTATTTATCCAGACACAAGCTGTAGATATTGCTTTTGACAGCCTTAAGACTGAACTGTGTGCACTAAAAGCAATACTGTGGATCAGTTGATAACATTTTCCAAATGGTCTGCCTTTACATAATGTGGTACTTAAAATACAGACTCCAAGTGCTGACATGCCAAATGATTTCAAATGTATTGTAGTTAGGAAAGGAACTTTTATTTTTCCTTTTGAAATATACTGGAAAGTGTAATTGCTTTCTGAAATGCTGAAAATGGCATCATGGGCTTCTATGTCCATTGTATTTCAATATGACTGCTCTGGTGGTTCACGAGCTGGGGTCTCTACCAGCTTGTGATCTGAGGCTGCAGTACATGTTTTGCAGCTGCTTTGTAGTGTTTTCACTTAAGAGTTTAATAACAAGAAGGCAGAGCGGTCCAGGAGAAATTTTCAGATGTGATTATGGTTGGTTATCACCCAGAAATTTGGAAATGGCTGCTCTGTATCACATTTGTTCTGTAACAACAAATTCTGGTTTTGCATGTCAAGAGTGATAGCGATGTAGATAGGATGGTAAATCTGGTAGGTAAGTTTTACTACTGAAGACTTTATCTGGGATTATTAGTGGGCCAATTTATGATTTCTCTGTGCCTTCAATAGTAATGTAAACAAGTGCAATGCTTTACACAGCTGCAGTGTGCAGTGGAGAGCCATCCCTAAGTCTTCCTTTCACATGAACGTTGCTACTTCAGGCAAGGTAAATGTCTACTTTGGGCATACCAGGATTAGACACAAAGAGGAAGAAATGAGTGTTTGACAACCCAGAACTGATTGTGTTCTCTCAGAAGTTTAAAGAAAATGCAAATATCTTTTTACATAAAGGTGTAAGAAATATGGGGTGAATTTTCTGAAAGACAGTTAGTGGGGATTGCAGATTGCCAAACTGAGATGGTTGCATCTCTAAATATAGCCACACTTTCCTTTAATTATCTATTAATACTTGTCATTAATGATCGAATAAATGGATGAATGTACTAGCTGCATCCTATTTAAATTCAGTTCTGGTAAAGGTCTATTTCAAGCCATTTATTGTGTAAAATATATAACATAGAACCAAACCTTCTCTTCAGTGAGAGGCTGTCACTTTTGTGGTTTTTATCCTTAACAGTAGTTAAAATCTATTTTTCCAAGATACTACACACAGCAACTCCCACCAGAAAAGATGGTCCCTGAAAGTTCTCCACAATTAAAACCTGTGATATATTTATTTATAATTTAATAAATAGGCATTCCAGGGTTGTTTGTTGCCTTTAGTATTTAAAAACAAATGATAGCGTGAGTGAGGAACTGTTTTAATTCTGTCAGATTGTAGCCACAGTGCAGTGCTGGTACAGGTAACCCTCAGGTGCTGCAGAATCTGCCCCAGAGTTTTTCAAGATTTGGTTAGACAGGGTTATGGCTGACTTGATCCAGTGTTGGTAACCATCTGCTTCAAGGCTGAAGTTGGACTGCATCACCTCCAGGGGTCCCTTCTGACCAACTTTTCTGTGATTCTGTGACGTTCAGCACTTCAATTCTAACTTGCTACATCCTCCTTTGTATCTGAAATTGAAGTATAGCTGAACAGTGTCAGGAATGTGTGTTGCTGTAACTTTTATCAAATGTACTGACAAAAAAGATAATTACATGAAAGTCAAGGGTTTGACCTGCTAGAAGCATCACCATACTTTTCTAGAAAGTATAAGACATTTTGATTTGGTACCTGAATAATTTTAGTATAATATTTAAACTGCTTTGTTAATTCATGTAGAAGAAAAAGGTATGGTTTAAAAAATTGCTACTCTTTCTGTGAAAGAAAAAAATCAACCTTGTTTGTGGTGTAATGCTGGTTTTTGTTACAGAAAGAATATGTTATCATAAGTATGCAGACACATTAAACCACAGTATATTCTACTCATACAATACACAGAAACTAGAATATTCAGCAGTGAGGAGTGACTAATGTTTATTTTCTTGGTACTGATGACCACACCACTCTAGCTGTGTTGTGGGAGGGAAAGAGAGTTGTACTTGTGACATCAATTATGCTGAAGATAAAATGTTACTGCTGTAATTTGGGGAAGGAGGAGAAAGAAGTATTGGGTATTTTTTATTGTAGATATGGTTTGTTATTATTTGAAAGCCTATTTATATACAGTGTTTATTCTGTATATGTGTGTGCTACTGCAGTGATGAAAATAGTTTTAACACTTCATTTTGATCTGCTGAATGCCACAAGGGTAGAAATATATATTGTAATAAAGTAAAAAATAAATTTTTTCCTGACTTTTCTGTTTTTCTGTATTCTTTGATAATGGCAAAGTGCATTTGGAGAACTACTGAACCTGTAAAGCATGGCTTTTGTATCTTCAGTCCGCACTGCCTGTTTATTACTGGGGCTATCCAGTGTAACTTACATTATTTTGGCTGTTCAACTGTAGAGTTTTACCCAGAGCCTTTTAAAACTGAAAGAATTTACTGAGGGAGATGGGGCCAGGATCTGGGCTCTGGCTGTTTTGGGACATGGGAATAGCACCTTGGAACCAAGAGCAACCAGACAGGAACTGAAGCAAATTGGAGCAGTCAGGAATCCTACCCCACCCCAGAATCTTTTGTATCTTCCTTGTCTAATTCCTAGTGTGACCTAACCAAAAGCTGTCCATCTGTTTTGAACGGGGATGTTATCATCCATGGCAGTGAGACCAGATAGCCTGATTTTTGGAGCTTCTCTTCTTTGACATAGGCCATCCTGCTGAGGAAAAGCCAATAACCCTTTTTTCCTCCTGTCCCTGAGAACACAGTGCTGCCTTTTGCTCCCACTGCCAGGTTTGCTGAGCAGACTGACTGCAGTGTAGTGATAGTGCCAGGCTCATGCGTGCTGGTATGAAAACAAAGATATTTGGGGTTGATAAGGCTTTGCGGCATCTCAAGTTCTCTGTTAAAAAATACAAGAGCAGCTGTATTTGGGCAGCCTGAAGTCACTGCTTCTTCAGTCTTCTCTATTTTCTATATGTCTCTGCCTTGTATAAACATTTGCCCTGGAGCTCTGGAGACAAACTTTAAAATGAAGGTGCCCTTTTAATTAAAAGTCAGAGAAATGGTGCTTTTGCATCAGTGAACCAAACTTTATAAGGACACACTCATTGCTCCTGGAATATGCCATTGACACTAGAGATACAACAGTCTGAAGGAGGAAGCTCCTTAGGAGATAAAACCATAAAGTTGTTGGGGGGGGGATCTTTTGATATTATGGGAAAGGCAGGGAGTTATTTCCTGAATATACTACATTTTCATCCTTATAAATAGATAGCCTTAATTCAATATGCATTGCATATGCCATCAAGTACCTCAGTACTTCATTGAAAGAGACAGAAGATGGTTGATGTTAAGAGCTAGTGCCTAAAAATATAACTAGTATAACTTTCAGCTCTTTTATGAATGCATGAAAAGGTGAGGTTGGAAGGTTGTTCTTAGTGGGTTTTTCTTTGTTTTATGTTTATTTTTTTTCTTTCTTTTCATAAAAATCCAGCAAAGTATGGTGGTGGAGGGAATATGCTCACAGTGCCATAACCTTAGGTAGTCTCACTCTTGTGCTTGCAGTAAACTCATTGTGTTCAGTAGCATTTTGGAAATACACAATCAAAGGGCTACTTGTAAATGGGAGCCAAGAGATGGTGCTGAGGAATACAGCTGTTGTATACTTTGGGAAGAAACCTTCATCAAGACCTTTCCAGCCACTGGGAAGTGAGAGAGAAAAATAAAGGTAAAATGAGAAATAAGTTTTTTTTCTAGGGGGAACTAGAGAAAGGCAACAAAAACGGAACAAGTGCCAAAAAGCACCTTTTTGCTCCTACCCCTGTGCTGACCCTGGGTGGTGCTGGGTCAGGCACTGAGCTCTGCTTGTGCCCCTAAGCAGTGTAGCCTGACATCCCGTGTGTCTGCTACACAGAAGACATCAGAAGGCCATTTTGGCTTCATTTGCCAGACAGAAGAGAATAGCATTGTACAAAAGGAATTCTATGCTCAAGTGTCCAAGGAGTACTGCTAACAGCAAAACAAAGTTGCAATTGCAGCTAAATTTTAAACTTATGCAAGGACTAGGGCTTCTCTATTATTATTTCATGAACTTGGGAAGCAAAGCTTTCACCTGCAATATCTGCACCTCACTGTACCATGCGTGCATCTTCTTAATAAAGCTTGCTTCAATGAATAAGTACGGAGATCATCATTTTTCAGCCTATTTTAGCAACTGTTTAACTCATCCCTCCCTAAGCTGTAATTTATGCATATTCTTAAATACTTTGCTGGATTAAGCCAGCTAATTCCAAGAAACCTGTGTACGAGGGTGATACAGTTTCTGAGCTGAAGAATTGATCTGACTTTACTAATGGTTACCCTTGGACCGGTTTTTAGCCTCCAGCACTGTCAGGTGTTCTGCCTACTGCCAGCAATCTATTTATTGATACAGGAAATCCATTTTGCCTTGCCTTGCTTTTAATGAGTTTTGCAAGCAAGTGGCCCCTTCCTGTGACTCATTCTGTGTTTTCTGAGCAGGAGATTGTGGTTTTAAGTTTCACATTGGAAAGTAACCGCTGTGTCTGCTTTCCTTGTCTGCTGGAATCTCAACAAGAGGAATACATTTTGGAACAAAGAAATGTAAATGGAGTAGAATAGTTCATGTTTCTTTGCAAAATTGTATAAACATCCTTCTTTTCAGGACAGTTAAAAACACTAGTGAAAAGTGAAAATAAGTCATGTTTCAAAATAACAGCCTTATCTTAGAATATTACTATTAGCACAGGCAAAAAAAGATATTTCCCCTGGTATCTCAATATGTGTTGGCCCTTCGATTTATAGGCAATAAATATCCAAAAATTAAACAGTGGAGGCCTTTCTCTAATCTTACTGACACAGGATCAGCTCCATTAGCATCTGGATGGCTGCTCAGATATGCACAGCTTTGATTGCAATCTGAAGTGTGAATAGCGAGTGCTACAGATTTCCATCCAAGTCATGATTCCTTTCATCCCTTCAGAATACTAGAGGCAAGGAGGTAGGAGATGTGAATTTGTTTTTGACTTTTGCCGAAATATGGTGGCGGAAGGAGAGAATTCTCCGCAGGCTTGGACCGTTAGCACTGAAAACTTACATTTACGTTAAAAACAGCCATAAATACATCAAAACCAATGACCAGGACAGTTTCCATTCCCCATTGCTAGATACAACTATTTATATTTCAAGCTCGTGGCTATGTCTGTGCAGATAAATTGCTGCCCAGTAAAGGTCGGGATTGTTTTAGACGCCCGCACCAACGGGCTCGCTTGGCTGGTGTCCAGCTGCCTGCCTGCACACAGGGCACTGCTGGCCTCTGCTGACCCTCACACTGGGCCCAGTGAGAAATAAGGGTGAATACTGGGTGTCCTGGCTCAAGTCACTGGAGTCTGGACAGGCAACTGTGTGCCAGGGCTGGGGCTCATGCCCTGATGCTTTGCTGACATGTCTGCGCTGTACCTTGGAAGAGCCAGGTCTGGGGCTTGAGTCTGGCAGTGGTTCCTTTCCCCATGCAGGTCCCAGCTGACTGGTGTGAGATATTGGGACCTCTCTTTCCAGAGGGTTTGAGATGAGCTGAGCTCTTCCTATGGCTTCAGGTGGTGCTTCAGTTCATCTGTAGCTCAGCTCAGTCTCAAGAGGAGGCACTCTCTGGTCCTGAGCTGCTTTCACCTCTGTCTGCTGGGAGCCTGTGCAATATTAACATGTTAGAGAAGCTGCAGTTCTGCAACAAGGCCAGAAAGATCTAAAAGCTTTGCTAGAACATGCGTCTTAGAGATGAAGTGTGGAAAACAAAGTGTGTACAAAAAAACATACCTAGAGCAAGTAAGTACACAGGGAAAGCAGAAATTCAATGAATCATGCTTAAAATGTGACCCTCCGTTACCCCTCTCAATTGTCAAGTTCAAGCTGGCTGAGAACAGTTGGAAGGCAAAACTGTGAAGTTCAGAAGCAGCTTTATTGGAAATGTACTGAGAAGAAAGAAAGAGGAAGACTCAATACTATCCTACTCCTTCCCTGTAGGGATTCAGATATTGTGTAAAAATGCAGTGCCCTGTATTGTGGAGTTTTTTTCTGATCTATGTATTTCTCAAAGTGTGACGGGTGGGGTGGTTTTCAGAAACATTGTTTTGTGTCAGTAACAGATTGTATGGAGTTACAGTGACTTAGGGAGCAGTTCAGCAGTTCATACACACATTGCCTTTCTGTGCACTCTCTGCACAACCTGAAAGCCTTCATAGGTATTGCACCTCTCTGCAAAGCTCATTTCTTCTCTTGCTCTGCACTGCTTTTCTACACATTATTGGTGTGGAATCACTTCCATTTCTTTTGACCTAGTAAATTCTTGTAAATCAGAGCTGTGGTTTTATGGGTGGTGGATCTGATCTACTGGGTTTTTTAACTGCCTAAAGGAAAAGGTCACTTTCCCTGTTTGTTCCTCCTGATTCTCCACCCCCACCCCCTCTCTCTACTCCTGGGATTATTTTGTTCTGCATTAGAGAGTTACGTGGTCTCAGAGGGAAGCAGAACCTTATGCTTCTGTCTAAGTCTCATGAAACTGTAACCTCAATTTTACTGTGTCCATCCCAATTCTATACTTGACCTCTTTATTCTTATAGTAATCATCCTATAATTGTGGGCAAACCTTATAAAGTGACATGCCTGGTGTCCTTCAGTGAACTTGAGAGCATGGGATAACCACATTCAGATGAGAACCGGAATGGTAACATAACACATGTAAAGAACTTGCAGGATCAAAACCACCTGCCTAAAAGGGAGGGACTAATACAAATGCAAAAACCTGGTTGTAAGTAAGGAACTGGATCCAGTCTATGCCTTGGCACAGAAATCTCATGTTGACTGAGTGAATCCTTCATTGTGCTCTGTGCCTTATGTCTCCATGCAGAAGGAGGGGATGATGGCAGTTCCTCTGTCCCAGGAATGCCCTGAAAACAAGGCTTTAATGCCTAGAGATGCTGCAATATGAAACGGAGGGATCACGCAAGAAAGATATTTGAGCCACTAGCAGTGGCTCAGCTTCTGAACACCTGACAGTCAAGTTTTATCCTTGCTGAACAAGAGAGATGGAAGAATACTGTCTCCATTTAATGTCAGGAAAGAGAACATGTTGGTAGCCTCAGTAACATCAGCTTTCATTTCCTGAGTCTGTTGTCAGGGTCCCAGGTGTCAGCCTTCGGTTTGTTCAGAACAGGGATTGAGAGGAAGCAGGGAGCTCGGGGCAGATCCTAATTCGTCAAGTAAAAGCTTCTGGCCTTCAAACTCATGAAGGCTAATGCATTCTGGTATTGTGGTAGCCTGTAGGATGCCTCATCATCATCATCCCTGTAGTAAGAGACCATCTACAAGTAGAGCCTAACTAGAAGGAGCCATCTACCAGAAAAACCTAGAAAAAAAGCTATTGCAAGTATAAGGCTCTTTGGATTTGCTGGAAATGAGCAGTGGGTTAGGCTGGTGCAGAGAAAGCACCAAATTAGCATTAGTCCCTGTAACAGAGAGCAGTGCATAGCAGGGCGTCCTGGCTTGTGGGAGCTAACATTTGCTCTTGGGGTCACTGCCTGATGTCTTTTTGCTTGCTGGTTATGTCCCAGCTAATTTTGCAATGCGAGTCTAAATCATTCAAACCGCACATCCAGTTTGTAATTTAGGCCTGCATAATTTTATCTCTCCTTGCTTACACCCACTGTCTCCTGGTTTATACAGGCCATTGCTGGTTTCTGTAAGAATTACTGCATTGATTGATACATGAAACAGGAAGGTAGGATGTTTGAATGTGGAACAGTATTTAGAGAGATGCAGCATCTGTGTCTAAAGCGAGAGATAGTTACAGGGTTAGACAAGTGGGCCATCAATTACCGGAGACTGAGGTTAGGACCATCTGGCTGTTTGAAACAACACCAGGTGTTAGCAGAAGCAAATTTCCTGTGTTGCAACATAGGAGCGGCAGGCAAGAAGCAGCCCTCCAGAGTGAATCTCAGCCACAAAAGAGGCCGCTTCTCATTTCCTTCTTTAGTGCTGTCTTGTGGGAAAAAAATCACTCCAAGAGCCTGACACACCTGTGTCTCCTGCTGAGTGCCTCCCAGGGCTGCTCCAGGGGCAGCTCTCAGCCCTCCTCAGAGGACCCCTCCTCTGAGAAGGGCAGAGCAGGACTGGCTGTGCCAGCTGCCTGTGCCAGCTGCCTGTGCCAGCTCCTGCCTCTCAGTCACAGCTGAAATGTGACCCTTGCTGATGAACCTGAGCACCAAAGTCCTGGTTTGTATACCCAGGATCCATCCTGGAGGCCCTCCTCACTGCCAAACCCACAGTACAAGGTATCTGCACCCATGTGCATCCCTGCCTCAGTGTCCCTCCCCACGATGAACTGTCTCCATCAGCCAAGGGAGAGGCAGCCAAGGATGGACTGACTGCTGGTGGAGGTCCAAGAGGTGCAAAGAGCTGACTGTCACCCACAATCTGATCAGCAGATGGGCCATTTCCAGCTATTCGGGGCTCCTGGGCTGTAGTTTTAAATAGTCAGTGGCTTGGTATGTGCAAAAAATATTGCTGCATAGTTCAAGTGTATGTTGATAAACCTGAAGGAGTTTCTCATGTGGTTGTACTGCTCCAATTTTTCTCATGTATACTTGAGAATATTATTATTTATATTAAAAGGGAAGAATAAACCATAATGCTAAAATTCATCCAACCTAAAAGTCACATAATTATCAGGAAGCAATCTCCCACTATAGCTGTTCTTACTGTACTAAAATTTAAGTGTAGTGAAGACTTGATGGAGGCTCTGGCAAGGAACGATGTCTAAGGCAATTGTTCCCAGGAGGCATCCCAATTCAGCAATGCCCTCTCACAATAAGCAGACAAAAGGTTAAAACCTAGGTAAATGCAATCTCAGTAACTCACAGTAGAACTTTAGATCAGTTTTTCCTAATTCCTATTTCTATTTTTGTCACAGAGACAATGCCCTCACAGGTTTATTTTAAACTTTGTTATACTTTAATTATGTGGTGACAGAGGGAAAAAACCTCTGATTTGGTTATAAATGCCAAACTTACATGAATTCCTTGATAAAACACTTCATTTAGGGACCATGGCAAAGGTTGCTAAGTGACAGTGATGCAGTCCTGTATCAGAGCACTTCCAAACCCCAATTGCAGAGCAGAAAAATGAAATAGCAGGAGACAGCAGCATGTAGGCAGGGTGGGAGGCTAAAGGGCTCTGCCTTGTAAGCAGCCTGTGCCTATGTATTTTTAGCTACCTATTAAATACAGGTTGGTTTTCAGAAGTTCTGAGCACTTATGGCTGAATAATGGTAACAGTGAGGTGTCCAGGTCACTGCTACCCAGGTACTTTCCTGAAAGGGGATAATAAGGTGTTAGCTCCAGCAGGATTTGAAACCATTGGCTATTATGCAAATCAGAAGGGCTCACACTGTTCATTAAAATGCAACGAGATGAGTGTTGACCTAGGAATAATATTTCCAAAATGTCCCTGTGATAATAAGGGAGGTAGAATTTTGGCTAGGGAGATTTCTAAACATTGCTTTCAAAGTGAGAGCATTTGGTGGGAAATACTGCAGATAATACCAATAACCATTCCTGAAAATAATGGTGTGATTGCAATTCATACTTAAAAAAATATGGAAAATTTCAGATGTCTGGTCAAATTGGTCAAATTAGCTTCCTACAGATTTACCCGTGAAACTGATTGGTATGTATGAGTAATAACCTCATGCACAACCTTCCATATGGGTAAGCAAAGACTTATTATATTCAAGAGGTGTAAGCACATAAGTCACATAAAACCTGCCTATTTTCAGGAGCAGAGTAGTAATTTTTGTGTTCCTTTCTTTGGTGAAATATTTTTTTGCACGTGACTATTTCATATTTTGCACTTAGGGATAAAAAAGTAATGGTTTATTTTAATGTTGTACACTACAAATACATATTTTAGTCCTTAACTCTTTAAAATGCTTTATAAAGTTTTTATGTGACAATTTGTCAGCTGTTGACTTGGGTTTTTTGTCTAGAATAATTTTACTTTAAAGGGAAATTGCATTTGCAAACCAAATAAAATGCTAACTTCTAAAATGAGGTAAAAATGATACAGAGGGTTGGTTTGACTGCTAAATGAATGTATAAAATTAACACACAACCACAGGTTTCTAAGATTGGGCTAGAAAGCAAAATATTCAGAAAAATGTATTGGCTGGATCTATCCAGGACATTTGCCTTTGAGTGTTTTGGGTGGCTAGGTGCCTATTATGAATTTCTCTGTTCTCTTTAAAGAGATGCATCTATCTCTTTAGCATTTTAAATTCTGCTCTCTTCCTGTGTATTATCTTTACCTTCCTTATGAGCTGCCTGGTTTTTGTGCAAGTATCAGGACCTGTTTCTATTTCAGAAGGACATGAGATGGGGATGTGTTGGGCCTGATCCCTGCTCTGTGCTCGTCTGCTTCTCTGTTGTCAGGAGCCTGTGCTATGGGGTTGTGACATGACCCAAGAAGCTGCTCATGGCTCCAAGGCTGACTGCAAAGATTTCACAAGGACTTCTTTTGTTTACTAGCTTTTTGCAAACTGATGGGGCTGCCCCACCTAAATCAACCCTCAGCCTGTCCAACAACCAGTGCTAGCTGAGCAATGATGCACTGGGTTTGTGCAAGACATGGTATAGCATCACTTTACAACAATACATACAAAGTGACCTTGTTAAGGGCCTCACACAGGAGCCAGGTGACTGGCTCCATTTGTATCTCCAGCCTGGCTTCACACATACTTTCAACCCCATGCAAGAGCATTCAGAAATTTTGGCCCCAGACAGCAAAAATGTTCTGATAAGAGAAGTGTAGTCAGTCCAGCTTAGGCCCAGTTTGAGTCTTATCTAAGCTGCAGGGTGATGGGTCTGGCACAGACCTGCTGTGCTGGATGAATGTGGGTGCTTGAGCAACCACCACCTCTTTGGCTTCTCTTGTCACTGCCCCGCACTGGTGCTGATGGTGCAAGGCTGAAACTTGTAAGTTTGAAAGAGCAAGGCTCACCTGCCAAGCAGCTCCTCTTTGGTCAGTCCATGCAGGCAGGTGATAACTGGACTGGCAGTGGTTGCTCCATGGTAGAAAAATCTGGCCAGCAGGGATGTGATGCTGCTGCATCCTGAATGCGCTCCTGCAGCCAAACTACAGGTGCCCCTGGAAGTACCCTGGGATATTTAAATGTGCCAGGCTGAGGGCACTGCTGAGGATGATTTTGGCTCCTTTTCTGTCGAGTCAGTTACTGGGGCTTATTGGCCAGGGAACTGTTTCAGGTACAGCTTTGGGCTCATGCCTAAACAACTGCTCTGCAAGCAGCCCTGGGAGGCTCAGTGCAATTCTGGTGCACCTCCTGCCTTTCTGGTCTGCAGGACAGGATAGAAAACTTGAAGCTGGGATCTGTGATAAAGCCTCTATGGTAGTAGTAGCCAAAAGAAACCAGAGAAAGAAATACTAACACAATTGTCTTGATCCGACTGAAAAATCTGTTCTCAAGAATAATATGTGAGAAAGGCATTGGAATTTTTGCCTGCTTAAAATTTCCTATTGTCTTCTAAGGAGCAAATACTTTGGAGTATATTTTGTTTAGCTAGATTCTTTTGCTATGATGGTCTGTCTACACTGACTAAATTCTTGTGCTAATGGCTCCATGATGCTGCATTTCAAGATTATAATACATTTATAGCCCACTGATAAAAAAAAATAAAAAATAAAAGCAAGCAGCTATATAAAAGCCAGGTATTAGCTGTTATTAAATAAAAATAATTTACAGCTTATCACAGTCAAAATGAATGAGATTGACTCACTCATGGGCTTTAGGACATTTTTTCTAGTTTTTGTTTTACGAGTCTGTACATGAAGGATGTTAGCTCAGTTGGAGATTTTCTCTTTTACTCTATGCCAAGGTTTTCAGAAGTGACTAATGACTTTGGGTGCTTAACTGGAAACATTGTAATAATGCCTGAATTTCAAAATGGCTGAGCACCCATCATCTGAAATTTAAGTCCTTTTATGGTCGTTTAAATTCAGCTCTCAGGATTGAGATCCTCTAATTCATCAGGAGCTCTTGAAAAGCTTAGAAGTTACGGAAATATATTAAAAAATTTAAGATGCAATTTCCTCCTTAAAAGCCTCCCCATGCCAAATTTTCCATGTCCCAATATGTGTGGAATTACAAGAAAGAAATTGGCAATTATTGAGTGCAATATGCTTTTAGCTTATGATAAAGAAAACATTGTGCTCATTTCCTTACCACAGTGTGTTAGCCCTGCTTTTCTGATAAATTGTGATAACCATAACCTTGTTGTTAAAGAGCATTGTGTTGGTTCTCTAGATCTTCAGCATAAATCAGTAAAGTGGTTGAGGGAATTCAGCCTTTTTTTTGCAAAGCTGGAGACAACTCTATTGTCTTTATACAGGGAAGAATTATTCACATAACACAGTAAGCACAACAGGCTTGGGATACCTGGCAATGAATGTCCCACACAATGACAACACTCTTATATTTCATAGACTTTCTGGTGCTGTGCTGCCAGAAACCCACATAACCCACAGTTATACTGTGGGCACATATTACCTTTATTAACATTGCCTTTGCAGATACCAGGTCAGATCTGTCTTTGATATCCACTGGTGCAAATTACCAGCAGTAAAATTATGGCATCTGACACCAGGTGGGCTTAGCATTTCATTGCTCACTGGGAGGTGAAGCCTTCCCTCAGATAACTGGAGAACTCTGGCTGATCATCTCATAAAAACCAGCTATTGCATCAGGCGTAGAAGAGAAGGAAGTGAATCTCTTAAAGGAATTATAACTGTAAGCTTTTTTTTTTTTTACTCTGTTTAGCCAGGCTGTTACCCACAGCTTAGATTAGATCTCATCTTTTTATGCTTCCCTACAGGTTTGCTCTGATTGTCTCCCCATTTTCCAATAAACACTCTCAGAGACCACTGGGCAATTACTGAGGAAGTCCCTGTGAACTTTTCCCTGTGCTTCTGATCTGTGGTATGCACAGTCTACAGGAATTGCCCAGGATCACATGCTCCCAGATATACAGGGCACATGGATGGCTGTTCCCAGAAGTGGATGCCAAGAAGCAAACTAATGAGGGGCATGGGAACAACCTTGTGACTGCAGCCCGTGGCAGCAGTGGGAGACTGGGGGCTACAGCTGGACTGTGAGAAATTAAGCAGCATTTGGTTGTGAAGTGTGAGATCCAAATGCATGTCTAAAGCGTACTGGACATCACTGGGCACTCAGCTTTACAGTGACAGTGCTGCACAGAGGTGCTGTAAATCCTTTATCTCTGCCTGACTGATCTTTCATCACCAGGATGGTCCTGAAATTTTAGCTCCAGGCAAGGACAGAAGAGTAAGTTCTTGGCATCTTCTACTCTATTTTTATTAAAGGGTTGTAGCAACTATGATTTCCTCCAAAAGCTTTTCCACATCCAACCTCTCTGACCCTGGCCTGTAAGCCTACACTCATTCTTGCAATGGCTCATTACCTTTCCAGTCTCTGTTTTCACATCATTTGAGTGAGTTCCCTCCCTGTCTTCAGCCAGGTGACCCACTGCCTTTGTGGAGGACACACTGACATACTGGAGAGAGCAGCTTCTTGTACCTTTTTTTATAGCAGTTTAATTTCTTCTTATTCATATGACCCTACTTGAGTCTGTGTAATTGAAAACCAGCAAGACATATGGGAATCTCCCAGTGTGCAACCCCAGCTGTGGCCAGGATCTCCAGAACCTTGCTGCCCACATCAGTTCCTCTTGTTGGGTAGGCTCCACTCTTCCTGACTGTGCCAGATCCTCTCTGTGCAGCTGAGGCTGCACTGTCTGTTGTGGCAGCACAGAATCATAGAATCATAGAATCATAGAATATCCTGAGTTGGAAGGGACCCACATCAAAATTCAGCTCTTGACCCTGCACAGGACAGCCCTAAGAGTCATACCATGTATGTTTTTGGCTTTTTTTCTTCTGTCCCAAGAATCACGAGTGATTTTTTTTTTCTTTCCTGCTGTTCTGCATCCTCTGAATTACCAGCCTGTCACTTGCAGTCAATGAGGCAGACACCACAATGCCAAGGACAGGCTAATGCCACATGTCCCTGCATTATTCCTCCTTCTCTCTCTCCCTTCTCATGATGTGATGTGCTGGAATGGTTGCAGGAAGCATAACAGAGAAGGAGGATTTGTGAAACCTTCTGGCTGCCCAGCTACCCTTCAGCTGAGGGTGAGCAGCTTGTGCTCCTAGACATACCCAGATGCCCAGGAACTTCTGTTCATGTACCTGTCCTTCAGCTAAAGTATGTGATGTCTGTTTGAATAAGAGCAGACTAGCAAGATATGTATGTCAGACATCATGAGTTTTGGAACTTAAGAGATTTACAGGTGTAAAAGGAAGCAGATTTGTTTTATAAATTAAATTAGTCTAAGAGTTTGGACAACAGCATTGCACAGGGGAGAATAAAATTGATTCTACTTGTACTCAAGCAAAGGCACATTGTACTGAGTTAGCAGCCAGACTGGGTAGAAAATGTAGGGCAATGGCCTCTGCAGGGAGGGTCTGTGAGATAATGCTGGGGGTATAACCAAACCAGCAACCTATTGCCTAGCTCATCACCAGGGAATAAGGCTGACCTCACAAGGATGGGAACAGGACCCTGGAGGTATTTCAGAGGAATGTGACACTGCCATTTGCACTAAGCATGGCTTGATATGACCTCTAAACTTCCAAGGCCACATCTTCTGCTGCTAGGGAAGCAGAGTCTGCTGGCAGCACGCCTGTGAACACTGTGCTGCTACAGCCCCCCTGGCAGTGCCTGAGGCAGCAAGGTCCCCAGTAGAGTCACAGCTGCAGGGAAAACCTCTGACACCCCAACCACATCCAGTCTTGCTCCACTTCTGCTGCCAGAGGGATTTTGGTAGCTAACTAGATGATTTTGTAGGCCCTTCCAACCCAGACTGTTCTATGGTTCCATGATAACACTTTTTTTCTCTTTTCTGCCTGTCCATTGGTGGCTGTGCTGTGCTGATAAACAGCACAAAGGTGTCTGCCTGCCGGCTCTGACAATGCCACACTTTGGGGACGTCTCCCCCAGCTCCATCCCATCCTAGCGCAGCACCACCCCCCTTCCAACATCCCTCTCAGGCACTCAGGCGCCTGCCCCTGACTGAGGCAGCGGCTGGTTTTAATATCAGCTCGGAACACTGTTTTGGGCTTTTTTAGGTCCTAAATTGCTGTCAATGGGATGGTGCATCATTGCCCCCTCGTCCCTGCCCGCACTGCCTGGGAGTGGTGGGACAGCCTGTGCAGCCTCCAGAAGATGGTGCCCTGCTGTTAGGAACAATGCTGCGAGCACAGTCATTCCAGTTCACTGGCACAATGTCACACAGAATGCTTTGTGTCTGTCAGCACATTCCTGGAAGGTCACAGTGAATGATGAATGCTCCTGTGTAGGAGCTGGGGAGGGTTTGGGTATTTTTTAATTCCCTTTATTTTTTATTTTTTTCCCCTTTTCTCCATGAATTGCATCACTTGGCAGTCTCTTGGCTTCATTCATTTGACTCCTGTGGTTACAAACCTTTCCCAATTGTTGTGAGCCTGCTTCCTCCACAACCCCTCTGTGGCCAAAGCAGGATATTCATGACTGACTGCCCTGGAGAAGCTGGATGACTTCCAGCTACTTTCCACAGCAGAGTTGCTCACTTCCCTCCCCCTGAGGGCTGAAATATCCTGTGGTTCTGGTTAGCTTTCTCTCCGGATGCACATCAGCTAAAGCATATGCATCATCATGTGATATCCAAGGTTGTTTCAGCACAGCTAATTGTGACAGAGGCTTTATTTAGATGCCATGCATAAAAAGATGTGTATAGCACTCCAGTGTGAAGTCAGAAAGATATTTGACTTGATCCTGAATGAAAAGCTAATTTTAACTGGCATGTACCATTGGAGTTCTCCATTGAGCTTTGCACATATGTCTAAGATGTTTAAAAAATTCCAATAAACTATGATGTCATCTTTGTAGCTCTGCTGCCATTTCCTATGATTTGGTTCATGATTTCTTTCCACTCTGAGGTACTAATTGCTCATGAAGCTTGTGCAATTGAATGGGGCTCCTCTATTTTTTCACACTCCCTTCCCCCATGCAGAAAGCACACAGACCTGCTAGTTTTAATTGGGGAAAAACACCTACAGCTAAATTACTTCTCAATGGGAATTGACCAGCACCTGAGTAGCAGTAGTCACTTGGCAGAATACAGCCAAGTCCACTGAGGTGTATTTTGTTTGCATGGGGAATGTCTAGATGGGGAAGAGGCTTCTGAAAAACCCATGGCAAAGTGAAATTGAATGAGGAACACCTGCAAATGGTGTTCATGGGCCTGTTCATGGGCCTATGTGGGCACATGTTCTCCTGATGGATGGAGATGCATTCAAAGGTCAGGACATTTAACAGCCTCCAATACCCCTGCTTTTGTTTGAAGGAATATAGCAGATTCTGAGAAGGCACCACTGGTTCTCCAAGAGCACATCTGTTGAGGACTCATTGTCTCTGAAGTCATCTGGCAATGTCTGTACTCTTAAACTCTTTGCCTCCAAAACAGGGTGCCTGCATCCAACCTGCCCAGTAAAGAGTCCCTGGTCTGATGCCTTAGCTGTGCCTAGGAACTGGCTGGATGATGCTGGCAGCCCCTGTTCGGAAGTGGTGATACTGCTGTGACCATTCTTTGGTGCAGATGATGGTGTGCTGTCCTTGTGTCCTGGCTCTACTCAATTGGCAGGTTGGACAGATTCCTCTGGGCTGTACAGGATTCACCTGTAGAACTGGGGATCTTCATTTTGGAAATAAGAAAAACATTATTGAGCAGGAAAATCTAGATAGGGCCAAGATGGAAAGTCAGTTCTGGGTAAGGAAAAGTGTCTGGACTTCAATAAAAACTGAATAAAGCAAGAGATTAAAAAAAATGTCAGGGACCAAAGGAGTTCTTGGGAGTCAAAGTCTGTGAACTAGGGCAGGATATTATATTTTCCAGAAAACTGCAAAAAAGCACATGTTGCTGCAAGTTCATTGGCATGTAGGGAGAAACGAAACAAAACATCAAGGGGCTTTTTCAGCAGCAACAAATAAGGACATTTGGCAAAAGCCTTGGTGAAGACAATTAAATTGCAAAATGCTATCCAGTAATGGCTACATGGTGCAAAATGTGGGATGAAAGGGAAAGAATCCTGAGGATGTTTAATTCTTTTTATTTTTCCAGAGAATTGATCAGAACTTTCAAGTTGGTGAAGAAATATCAGGAAATAGAGAAGCAGAGGTTTTGCAAAATCCATGAGTAATCTAAAAACAAACAAAAAAAAGTACTCCAATCAGAAAAAGAAATCAAAACTTGCTCAGGTTGATTTTTGTTTAATGAAATCCCTTGGTTATTATTTCCCAAGTCTGCATTTACAGGATCAGGTTTCCTTAACACTTCCCTTTGTGCAGACCAAGAGTTGTTCCATACACAGGCACACAAATACTATCAAAAACCTCTGGGCAAAGGTCACTTCAGATCCAGTGAGCTCTGTCAGCATCTCTAACAACCTGACAATAAGAAGTGGAAGAAGGTTGGCAAAGAGACACAGCAGGATTGAAACCACCTTTTTCTTTACTCTTCAGCATTTCTTGATGCCACTAAAAGGCGTTGCTGGCCAGACCCTTATCCCTGTGTTGCTGTATCAAGCCATGGTGAGCTGCCCTGTGTGCCACTTGTGAAAAGCACAAGGAAGTACTGATGTCTGCAGGGCTTTGGATGAAGAGCTAGAGGCACTTTATGGTGTATAACCACATCTGCAGCATGTTCCAGAGGTGTGGCAGAGGTCCATGCAGACATGACATAACCAGCTGGAACAGCCCAGCTTCACCAGAGGCTGAACATGCTCATGCAGGATGCTGGCTTTGCAGTTGGTGGCTGTAAGTCCACTGTATCTGCTTTTCATGGGTTGCCTTTAGCTCTCTCGATTGTGTCTCCCTGAGGATGGGAGATCCTCAGGTCTCCTTGCTACATAGGAACTACACACCCAGTTCCTCTGAGGGGGAGATCACAGAGTGGCAGAATGGATAAGGTTGGAAGGGACCACAGTGGGTCATCTGGTCCAACCTGCCTGGCCTATCAGGGCTATCCCAGAGCAGATGGCATAGAATTGTGTCCAAATGATTCATAAATATCTCCAGTGAGGAAGACTCCACACTCTCTCTGGGCAATTTCAGTCACTCACACAGTAAAGTTGTTCTTTCTTATAGTCAAGTGAAACTTCCTGTGCAAATGTATATGTGTACAATGCCAAGTATACAAAAAGTAAGAAGGGCAATGGTGCTGTCTGCACCTATCTTCCTGAGCTGTCACAGAGATATTTGTATAATTACTCAGTGATAAGGACTACAGCTCATCTGACTGCACATGAGAAGAAAGCCTGCCAAATCTGCCTTTTCCATCTGTCCAAGAGCAATTCTCAGTGTGCCCTGATGCAGCCAGAAGAGCCTGTAGCAGAGAAGATAAGGAAAAGCAGTCTGCTGTCATTCTCAGTGCAACACTGCTTGAGTACTCATGAGTCACAGTTTGCTCTCACCCCTGACTGAAGGAGCCGTGTTGCCTCTTGATGCGTCAGGAACTTGAGAAAAGTTAGGACTCTAAGGGTCTTCTCAAGGTACTTTGACATGCCCATCACATCACTTGAACCTGAATAACAGCACAACTGTTACCAGCATCTGTACCAAAATGCACTCACCACCAGGATGAGGAAAGGAAGGATTTAGTACATGCCCACACATGTGAGAGGAAAAAGGGTTAGAACTTCTGGAGTTCTTCAAAGTAGGTGATTTGCTCTGCATGCTGGTGTTTGACCCATGCAAATAAAAACTTCCTGTGTATTTTGGCCTTTGCAAATGGCACTTACACACCAATGTTCTGAGCACTTATTTGTGAGTGAGATCTCCTCTACCACAGACAGTGCACCTGGAGGCTCCCTGTCTGTTTTGATCCACAGTGGCAGCAGAGCTACCTTGGAAAGACATCAAGACTTTCTCTGCTATGGTCCATAACCAGCACTGGAAGAAAAAGGCACCTTAGCAGTTGTTTCCTCAGCTTCTCTCGCTGCTGTCCCAGTGATGATGCAGATGTCTTGCTCTTGGGTGATGTGGGACTCCTATGTCCTGACTTCTTCATGTCTTTGTCATAAGTAAAACCCACACTTAGTTTCAATTTTGTTCTTCTGAGGGCCCTGAGAGGGAAAGGCCAGGACACTGTGGAATGGATGTAAAAGCTATCAAACATAATTTTCAATTACCAGTAGAGTAAGCCCAGGCAAATCCACCATTGAAGTCAACAGGGGTCTTTTTAATGGCTTCAGCTGAGCTTGGATTCTTACTCTAATTGTGTGCCTATGCAGGGTTTGAAGACTAGGATTCATCCACCTGAATGTAGGTATTTGATGAAGATGTCTGAGGTAGAAGAGTACAAAGAGACAGATGTAGTCAGGCAGCGAGTCAGAGTCTTTGACTGAACCCATCCCATGCTGTTAATAGTGAAAAGTCAATAAAGGAGCTTAATATTTTAATTTGGTGCCTTGAACAGTGCCTAAACCTAGTGGGAAGAACAGGCTGAAGCACCACAGTACCCAACTGAAGCAGTGGGAAAATTATTGCATAATTTTCCTGTGTCAGACTTACTGAGGGTGGAAATGTGCAGATGTTGCTGGGTTTGACTGAATGACAAAGAAAGAATATAACAAATTAGAAAAATTAAAATTGAAATAAGATTTTATTTTTATGCTTTATCCTAATGTAGCTAGAATGTTAAGAATTTATCACCTGAGATAAAAGACTTAATCATTACTAAACCCTTTGGCAATTGTTTTAATAACATTAATCAAGATGAGCTCATTTAGTGCTAATAGGGGTGTTTTAAGTACTTTTATAGGATTTTCACTGAAATTCAGAATTAAATAATTGGGCCATTATTCTAAAGTGTTTTCGTCATCCCTTGGGGAAGTCTCAGTATCCTGGATTTCATCTGCTTGGTTTTTTTTCCTCTCAGACATTAATTCTGATTGCCCTTGACAATTTTGAAGCACCTCCTCCCAGTTATAATTTGACCCTCTTCTGGGCACTCTGAGGTTGGTTGCCCCTGATAATCTATTTTGTCGATGCAGTCACCGACAAGAAAGATTTAAAAGACCATGTAATTAATGTGGTGATGAATGATAAGACAGGAAGGGTGTTGATTGCCATTGGCTAAAGGTTCAGATGAGTTGAGTTTTTCCCACCACCCAGACTGGCTGAGCAATTGGCTAATTAATTGCCCAATTCTACCCAGTGTTTCCTCAAGTGAGCTTAGTCTTTATTAGGGGCTTTGCAATCTGCAACACACCGGCAGTTGCTGAAGGCATTATGGAAGGAAGGCAGAGAGTTGGGGACTTAGGCCACCTGCCTGAATTTATGCTTTTAGTGCCAGCTGGTATACCCAAATATATCTGGAGCATCCACATGATGGCAGGTGTAATGTGGGATGTAGAATAGACCCTTGCCTTCCCTGACTAGCAGTTAGATGTCATGAGTGATCTGAAACAACACAAAATGTTGTGAGCAGCTCTACTGGGCTCTACAGTTGTGAATCCATTTGAGATTAGGACTACATTTATACAATAACTGGGTATCTAGTCACAGCCATTGGAGATGTAGTTAATGCAGTCACTGGCACCCAGCTCCTCACTTGGCTGCTTAGCCACTCTCTCTCTAGCCAGACAAGTTGAGCCACCCTCCAGACTCTGGTGACTGTATTGAGTAGATCTCAATACAGATTCACACACTGTGAATTTGGGTGCCTCAGGCTCAGATCAGCTGACTGACATGAGATGTCTAGTACCATGGAGGATGCTCTAGACTAGCCTCGCTGGTCTCCAGCTCTTTCTTCAGATAGAGGCATGTTGTCTCTGCCAGCCCAATGAGGACATCTCAGACATTCTATGACAACTAAAAAGTTACAAAGTGGCTACATATGGGCACGAAAGTGCTGCCTTTTGTCACACAGTGCAGGGTGCAATGCTCAAAGTAATTTCAATACAAATGCTAAAACTCTCTGAGTCATCTCTATAATGATACATTCATTTATATGGTAGTCATATTGGAAGGTTTTATTTGAGCTGGTAGGAAAGCCTGTACCAGCCATTCCCGATTTTTCTAAGTGTAAGAGATGTTGCCATCTCAATCTTACTCAGCAAATTTTCGGTCATATTCTACCAGCACATTTGATAATTCACGTACCTAGGCCTCAAGAATGACAGTAAAGGTTAAACATAAAATAGTGCATACTTTTTCATATTCTTAGACTTTTCATAGTTTTATGACTGCTGTTTTCTATTTTTTCTCAGAATAACTGAAAGTTTCTTACTCTTACTCCACTTCTCCTACTGATTCAAAATACAGGCTGGTAGGTATATGAGGAGGTAAAAAGTAGAAGAAAGTATTTTTTACTTTATATCTTGTTTGGAAAATAAGCTCTGAAATTTCTTTGAGAAGATTATCCTCAGTGCAAAGATCTTTGCTCTGATCATTGTATCAAGCACAATAAACAACCTACATTACATACAGCAAAACTTCATTTCCATAAATCCCATTTTCCAACACTTTATGTGATAACAAAGATCAAATTTTGCAACCAAAATGTGTATATCATGGATAATATAAATTTTATTTGGTTTCAGCATAATACAACAATACATTTAAGACAGATGTAACAATTTCAAATTTTTCATTCACGAAGAAAGTTGAAAATTACACCAAACAATATGACCGAGAATAGCTATTTTAAGGATAGCTTAATCGTTGTGTAGGATGATTAAGATGTATTTTTATTGTGTGGAGCATCTTTGATTTTTTGTGCTTTCCGATTGATCCCACAGATAGGTCTCAGCTTTTGCAGCACACATTGGGCATGGCTTATGACCACAGAGAGCAAATATATAAGGAAGTCAGAATCCAGGCAAAAATATGTGACATATATCCTTTTTCTACTTATATAAATATAATAGTTCAATCCTTTACAAAAAATTGATGCAACAAGTTTTCATTTTAGGAGGTTACATTCTGTGCACATGGGTGACACAATTCTGTTGCAGGCTGCAGCTGACATTTACGTGTCTGCACTACAGCTGCATGTTACTGGTCTAATAACATCTACTGCATCCAGTCCTTGAAATTACTTAATCTTCCAAATATCTAACTTGATTTGAACTTTAGCTAAGCCAGAATTGACTTAGGATTTCAGCTGCAGCAGGTAACTGATGAAAAAATGAAGCTGAGAAATTGACACCTCCTATGCCTTTAATTCATGCCAGTGTTGTACCAAACAACAGTTGGAATAGCTATGCCTGGAGACACTAGTTGGTCATAATCTGGTGGGCTAGAGCAGAGGAAAAGCAGCTTGACTAATTGTAACATTTGTTTTCATTTAATAGCTTCAGAGATTCCAAGGCCAAAAGGGAGCACTCTGATTATCTAGTCTGACCTCATGTGGAACACAGACTTCACCAAGTGATTCCTACAGTCTGAATGGTACTTCCCTGGGCCATAAGGAAACTCTCCAACCAGCTATATGGGTGAGCATTACCTCATGCAATATATTGGGCTGTATCCTGAGTTGATTTTATCATCTTGTAAATCCTGAGGATTTTCACTTGGCAGCCCAGGGTTTACATGAATGAAAAAGAAATCACAATTTGGTTCACCCTTCCTCACAATATGGTACCCAGTGAAAATTTTTCCTTTCTCTCCTGAATAAAAATGTAAGATACATATTTAGGTACTAGTGTATGTGGCTTTATTCTGAAGTGCCATGTTTCAATGGAACCAATGATGTTGAGGTAACTGGCCCTCTGGTCCAATCATAGATTTGGGTGCTGTTTAGATGGCAAGGAAGAATCTTCAATATTTTTATTGCAGTTTATAGATGTGTCTGACCTTCTGCCTTGTACATATTTACATTTCATCCCTAATATTAGCACTGAATCCATCACTTCTCATGGAATCAGAGAAAAACCTCCAAAAGACTTAATTTAAGAATCTACCATACCACTAAGCAGCTATTTTCAAGCACTTTCAGAAGCTATGTGCCGACCTCCAGAGAGGAAAAAAGTGAAAAGAATGACATTACAGACTGAAAATCCTTAATTGTAGTTAGATTACATATTTATTCTTCCTCCTAAGAGGAAATCCAGCATATTTTAAATACAGCTAAATCTAGTGTGACAAGAAATAAAACAATTCAAGTGTAGTCACTATTCTAGGTAGTATTCTGATGCTTAGAAAAACTCTGCATCAGTGCATCTAATTATAACTAAATAACAGAAAAATGCTGTTATATTGTAGTCA
The DNA here is from genome assembly GCA_013397375.1 of Toxostoma redivivum. NCBI lineage: Eukaryota > Metazoa > Chordata > Aves > Passeriformes > Mimidae > Toxostoma > Toxostoma redivivum. The sequence continues at coordinate 827,322 of VXBI01014101.1, forward strand.
GCAGGGAAAAGAGGGGCTAGCACAGCTAATGTCAATCAGATTACTGAGTAGCTAAATCTGGGTTTCTGCCAGCCAAAACTTTTGGGGTCTATATCTGGCTGAGATCACCTGTTTTCTTTGACACAGGGATTTGTATATCTGTATCTTGTGCATGATGTTGCAGTTCTTTTCAAAAGAACAGGATGCAGTTCCTTTAAGGCCTGACTCTAAAGTGGATATATGAAAATGATCCATGATGCTATTATCCCAACCACCCTTCCCGAGTGATACTTTCTAATATCAGAAAAATTTGTTGCCATGGTGACTGGCCTGACCTGAAACAGTTCAGTTGATGCTGAGCTTCCTTTCCCTTCCCCAAAAAAAGGAGCTAAATATAATCTTTTGGAAAGACAATTTTTCTTTTGATTAGTTAAAGGCAATCTCTCTCGGCCTGTTGTTTGTGCTATATTGGCTTATTAACACTCTCAGTTAGAACAAATAGAGAATTTAAAGAAAAGTGAGCTTGAAAGTAGGCTACAGTTTTAACTGAAAATTATCCTTGTAAAAGGATGCTGTGCCCACCCATCTCAAGTCACCATCTAATTCACCCTCTGAATGGAAATGGAAAGTTCAAATGTGCCATTAAAATCCAAGAATTCTAGTACTGGGTGACTTCAGCATTATCTGCCCACAGATAAAGTGGACAGTGGTATGTTAAATGTTTCCTTTGATCCTTAGTTACCTTAGTTAAGGTTAGATCCTTAGTTAATTTGCCTCATCACTAGCATGCATCTTACTTTAATTCTCTACTGGATTAAAAGGTAAACTTTGCATGACCCTCAAGTGAAGAATTTTTTTGCTGAAAATTTTCTTTTCTTTGAAAGGGACGCCAAGAAGGCAGGAGTGGCATCCTTCTGCAGCTCCAGTAGCAGCTGTGACATGTTGCATTAATGGTAAAACAAGGGCTGAAATCCACAAAAGGCCACAGGTGTTGAGGAAGGATGTCTTAACAGTTTTCAAAGGCCAAGAATGAAAATTACAGGGTCCATAATTAGCACCAACTGTGACTTCACAGGTTAAGTTTTCTAGATACCTAGGGAAAGGCTCCAACTTTTTAGTGTCGTCCAGCTTGCCTAAGGGGCATACCTGGCGTTCCTAAGGGCAGGAGGTTGAAGAACTTTATGTATAAAACCTGGAGGTGATGGCAGTCTGTCTTTATTGTCTTTAGAATGTAGACCAGACTTCTTCCTAGGTACCTCAGACTTCCTGTATTTCTCAGATTTATTTTTTAATAACTTCAGTTATTAAATATTTTTAAATATTTTTAAAATACTTAGTAACTTCTGTTCAGGGATATCAGCTGCAGCCCAGGAGTGGAGTTTACAGAAAGGATCTTGGGATCTTTCTTGCCAACTACTTCAGAATGAAGCAGCATTGCCCACTGTAAAAGGACCTCTTTTTCCTCACCTCTCCAGTCACCTCTCATAGACCATCCTTCCCACACTGGCATCCTCCTCCTTCTGACTTAGTGCTTTCACCATCATGTTCCAGACTTAGACTTCATCTTGCTTTTTCTTTTTGGCTCAGGGCTTTTGCAGGTCTGGTGCAAATGGTGTTCTTACTTTCTGACAGGATTTCTAACTGTGAATTTTACCCTGTGCTTTGGAGACAGACTTACCAGCATTTACTGGCATGCCTTTTAGGAATCGATTCATCCAGTGTGTGGGCCTCCAGGTCTGAACAAGGAAATGAGGGTCTGAATGCAGCATAATGAGCTCAAAGAAACATGGGAAGTGTCCCCAGATCTCTTTGTGGGATATGATGTATGCTAATGTTGGGAGAAGCAACTAACTTCCTCTGTTTTCTTGGCACATCATTTCACCTTTCCAAAGTCTCTTTCACAAACAAGAAAAGGGGTCTCATTAACTGCTGCTCGGAATATGTGCACTGAAACAATGCCTGAATATAAAATTAGGTTCTTAGCTGAAAGACTGTGATGAAGAACTTCTGCATTGCTCTAAATTTTCCCCTTTTGGTTGGAAAAATTCTAAAGCAGAATTGTTTGGCTTCCAGCCATGTTTAGCTTACAAGATTTTTGCTTTGCTAGATCTTTTTTCAGGAAAAGATCATTCTGAGCACCAATATTTATATAAGACATTTCAGAAACTAGCAATGAAAAATGATTTTGAAATTCAAGAAGCAGTAGTGTTAAAACTGAGGACATCAGCAAGAGAAGATTTGTAGGGAAAATAAAGTTTTTCAGTATATCATCTTGTATAATTGGGGGGAAAAATGGGGATGTAAACCCCTCCTCAGGCCTCACTAATTACAGAAAGGTCCTAGCTGGTAATAAAGAGCAAAGAAGTATGCCTTCAACTTCTCCAGAATTGCTCTCCAGAGTCTCTAATTGCTCTCTTTCACACACGCAAACATACACAAACAAGTTTTAAAACCACTTATCTTGAACAGGTCTGCAATCTGCCAAGTACCATGTTCTCTGAAAAGTTACAAAGGAACATGGGATTCCTCTTACTCCAACAAACTAACTGACTTTGACAGCTAAATTTCCCTTTAAATATGTTTAGAACTTCCTTTATGTAGAAGTGTGAGTCATTCTGACAGACCTAATTTGTACTGAAAAATGAATGTGTTAAACTTATTAGCCATTCAGGTTAGAAAGACTGTAAACAGTAGACTGATGACATTTGCTCTTGGTGTACTACACTTGGTGTGCCTAAAGGTGAAATTATAAGAGTCAGTGAAAGACATGCTGAAGATTTGCTAGAAATTGTATCTTAATCCTTTTCTGCTCTTGACTTGATGTTTCCTTGATATTTAATTTTCTATTATGAGGAGAATATGTATGAAAAAATGGCCCTTTTTAGCAGCGTTGTATTTATGGCAATTTATTCATATTTCCATCAGAACTAAACAACAGTATATAGCAGTTTGTTGGAGCAAATAAAACACTGCACGATAAACCAAAAGATCTGTTTGAGTCTGAAGACCCATCAAGTGATACTTAAGGAGATGTTGAAGTTCCAACCTTTGTTTAGAGTCCTTGACAGTATCTGGATCTGCCTTGATTTCTGTGCTAAAAGCTTTCCTGACTTGTAAATAACAGTGAGTGGGAAGGATGTGGTATTCACAAAGTCAGTGTGAATTACTTGGGAAATCTCTCAACCTCTCTTTGTTCTCTGGTAAGAAGAGCTCTCCAGCAGGTAATTCAGAGGTGAAGCCTATCTCAGGTGCTCACACGGATGTTTCGGATGTTTTGTGGTGTGAGAGGACTCCTCACTCCAGCCTGCACATGCCTCTGTGTTGGCTTGTGTGGGGAGAGCTGGCATGTCCTCCAGGCAGGGAAACTCAGGCAGGAGTGTTCACAAACTTTCTCCAAGCTGAGTCTACTGGCTGTACTATTGGATCAGGCACTCAGGACTCAAGCATTGCTAGGAGGGAGGATAGAGATCCTATTCAAACTGTGTGAGTCAGTTTTTGGCTTTGAGTGGTCTTTAGATTACTAACAGGGAGATAAAACTGGAAAATTAGGTTTAAAAATACTCAGATTGACTCCTCTGTGCCCTTCATAATCAGAGTGGATAAGATGGTACAGTGTAAGAAGATATTCTTATTGTGCTATGATCTTGGATGTCTTTGGAAAATGGTTGATAGCACTTTGGATCCAAATCAGCCTTTGTTTCAGTAGGTCAGGCAGAGTATGGGAGTCACTAGCTAAAGCTGAGGCTGATCTTGTCAGTATAGACCTTTCCTTGTCTCCTCTCTTCAGCAGCTAGCAGTTCAAGAAGCTTTAAGAAGCCTAAGTATATAATGCAGGCCACAATATTTCAATTTCCTTCACATTTATTTTATGGAAAATTCTCTATTACCAAACAATTGAAATATGGGGAGTATGGGAAGATATCTGTAAATTAGGGATGTTTTAAGGGTTTGCTTAGAAATCATACCCTTGTCACTGATGCTTGAAAACACCTTCATAGCTCGTCATCAAATCCAGCAAGTATATCTGTAGTCAGGAAGGAAATGTCTGCTGAGATTATTTTCTAGTTCTATGCAGACCCTCTTCATTTCTCTGGATTGTGTCAGGAGTGTGAAAGAGAAGATAATGAGAATGAATATTCCCTGTCAAATAATAACACACTAGAATAAAAGAGGATTAGGTGTGTATGAAAATGAATACTCATCTGATCTGAATGTGCCAATTCTATGAACCCTTGTATGACTGACAGCTTTGGTGTGATCTACTCTGCAGAGGACTTTGTTTTTCTTTTTTTGCTGACAAATTTCTGCTGGGAATCTAATGCTTTATTATATTCCATGGCAAATGTTTGCAGCCTATAGAATGGATAGTGAAAATATGTGACTCATTTGGAGCATTTCATCCTCTTCATGTGTGTGTGTGTGTTTGTGTGTGTATATACTTTCAGAACTGTTCCATGTGTTGTGCGTCACATTTGCCATCAGGCCAGACTGCAGCTCCCCAAAGGCCTCGAGGATTAAGACTCCTGTATAACTGTGTATCAGAAAAAGATGCAATTTTATATACAGAAACAGTACAAGCACACCAAGCTCACGTAGAAGTACAAATGAATCTAGGTATTTTGGATATCTTTTCATTTGAATATGACTATATTTTTGGATAGAACTACAATAAATTATTAGTTTCATATTTTTACTATTGCAAATCAGAAAAGATAAATCCAAATGAATCTCTGTGCTCTTGTTGCCCTGGGAATATAAAACTGATTTCACGTGGTGCAGCCTAAGATAGATTGTACCAGAAAACAAAATGAAACCAAATATTCCACCCAATATCTAACAACCCTTAAAAGAACATTTCTAGGGCTGCAGATGCAGAGATTTAAAAAATAACAACATACCAGAATTAATGTCATCTGTGGTTTTCCATTCACTTTCTTAGGTTACAATATTGAATTAAATAGTTACATATGATTTTCCCCACTTTGCCTGGGGGGGTGAATCAGACTTGTGCTGTGAAGGCATCTGTTGTCTGTTAAATCCCCTGACTCATTTGTTGCACAAGCTGGAAGATGTGAGATGAATGAGGCGGGGGAGAGTAAGGAGAAAGAGGATTGTCTGGTGCCTGAGGTAGGTGGATGTCACTCAGGAGAACTGAAATTCATCCCTGCCTCTGACACATAGATCATATGAGAAGCTGAAAATCTTTTTAACCAGGGTTGTTATTTTCAGCCATGAAGAAGAAGATTGATCTTCCCATTGCAGAGATATGGATTTCAGTTCCTTTGTGGACTTCCCTGTTACAACCAAGCTTTTTCTGTCCCTCCTGCTTTGTCCTTGCTCTAGAGAGCATATTTTTGAGTTAAGTTCTCTCAATTCCATGCCAGCACCTTGGCCTTTACTTTACAGGGTCTTTGGTACTTCCAAAGCTCAGGACAGGGCAGAGGTGAGGATACAGACTGTACACTGCAGCCAGTGGAGGACCATCTAGCTCACCAGTCTCATCTTTTCCTCAAGTTTTGGGAAGTAAAGAACAGATTTTGTTCATATTCAAAAGGTTGGAGCTGATGTCCTCTTCCCAGCAATTCCTTTGTGCTATCCCATGGGGGTAGCTCAATGCTTACCAGCACTACTGCATGGGAATGAACTTGGCTGCTGGATACAACAGGGCTGCTGCAAATTTCACACATGTACACTAGCAGGGATGGGATGTAGTCAGGGAAGGGGCTGAACTGAAAGATTTTGAGCTTAGTTTGCAGATCTCAGGATGGTTGTGTTCATCTTTTCTGCTCTTTAAGCAGACCTCTTGTTGTGCCTTGTTTTAGTCCTATTCCAGTCCTAATACAGTCCCATGCCTAGCTCTTCACTTAACATGGAAATCTCAGAAAATTCAGGTATGCCCCATTTGGGGATTCATATCACAGTCTCACTCTTTCCCTTTCCCAAAAATTTTCCCTCACCATATCAGTCAGTGTTGATCAGCCCTTAAATTTGTTTCTGTGACCTTCATTCCTCTGCACTGGCACCCAGTTTCTGCAGTGGGGTTTCTTCTCCCATCCTTGTGCACCCCTGAGCACAGTTCCTTTGCACATAAACAGTCCCATCTCTTTCCTCAGCATGACTGTGGCAACTGCTTGGACCAATGGCACACCTTACTGTTCCTAGGCTCTAGCCCCTATTCCTCATCCAGGCTTCCCAGTGTGCTGGATTCTTCCCAGAACAGATTTGAAGACAGAATTTTTAATGGGGCATGCAGCAATAGGACAAGGAGTAAGGATTTTAAACTAAAAGAAGGCAGATTCAGACTACATACATGGGAGTGATTTTTTTAATGAGAGAAATATCCAGAGAAGCTATAGACGACTCATCCTTGGAAACATTCAAGGTCAGGTTGGACAGGGCTCTGAGCAACCCAGCCTAATTGAAGATGTCCTTGCTCATTGCAGGGGGGTTGGACTGGATGGCCTGTAAAGGTCCTGTCCAACTCAAACTATTCTATGATTCTATATTTCCATGGATTATTCCCAGTATCTATTCCTTGACAATAACTAGACCTAGAGTTCTTCAGAAAAAATCACTTTTTTTCATATACTTCCTTTTCCTGACAGCCTTTGTTCTCCTCTACAGGTAGGTATCTTCCTTCTCTGTGATGCTGTGTTTCAGCAGTGGGTGGACTGAGAGTGCAAGAGATACCAGTTCCCTGGGTCACATCCAGTGCTGCCCAGGACTGCTCCAGCTCCAGACACACAGGGACAGCCATTACAGAGGAAAACTGATTTCATTCCTACAACCAACTCTGCACAATAATATTTTTTTAAAAAATTTTCTTTTTCCAGTGATTGTGGAACACCTACAGTTCAGCATATACAGAAATTTTAAGGAACTGGAAGATGCTCAGTGAAGACAGACTGGAGATTCTGGCTGTTAAATTCTGGCAAGTCTTTATGAAGTATGTGCAAACTACTACTTGTCAATGACCTGTACATTTTTAGGGTGTGAATGTATTTCACAGAGAATAAAAATGAGTAAATGAGGTTTATTCTTAACAAAAGCCACACTCTTCCATCACACAGGGTTCTCCTGCAAAACACAGACTTCCAAAGCTTTTCAGCAACATTTGTAAAAACATTGTTTAGCAGTAATTTTTCTTTTCTCTTTGTTTTGTTTTTTTTTAAAGTCTTAGCAATTTTTAAAAAAATAAGGTGTTGACAAGTTTGAAGTCTCAAAAAGTTTCTCCAAGCTTCAAATGAAAACTTGGTTATACAAAATAAAATGTGAGGCAATCTTAGCTGGGATGAAAGGGTCAATATGGAACTGAAGCCCAAAAGAAACTGTTATGTATGTTCATGTCCATTATCGAGCCAAAAATTGTCTTGGAAGTCAATTAGACTCTCTCTAATGCTTGTGCTCAAGTAATCTGACTAAGACTATATAGGCATGCAGATACAAAGCAATTGCCATTCCCATTCTTCAGTACCTCTTTTAGGAGTCAGATCCTTATTCCCCTGTTCACTGAGGAGTAAAACACCTTAAAAGGAATGGAAAAAGTGAGTATAGGGTATCCTGCTGCATTCACCGAACTGCAGTGGTGGTTCAGAGCCTCTCAATGGCAGTGCCTGGCCGTGCAGCCTCGTGGAGGAGAGGCCCTGCCTCTGGCATGTGCAGCTGAGTTCTGGGAAGCCACAAATGGGGCCGTTCACATCTGTCTGGCTGTGAAGATCATTTGAGAGGAATGGGAGAGGGAGATCTCATAGCTCTATCACTAAGTAATTTTTGTTATGGAAACTTCTTTTTAATTTGTTCCATACGAATCTTGGGAAAACGAACCATTCGAGAAGTTTATCATAATTCTAGTCTAGATAAACAGCTCAATAAAGAATGGAAAATATGTATTTTGTCAGAAGACACCACTAAAAATATTCACATATGGCAATGATTTCCACAGGATTCAACAAAGGGTTGGCTCAGGAGCCTTCTCCTGTAGATACAGATCAGATTTATCACTGCGGTAATGTCACCTGACTTGTACCATGTTTAAGCTATGAGTCAGCAGAGCAGAACAACATAGATCTCCAGCATGTACAGTATTTATCCTCTCCTTTTCCACTCACTGGCACTAATTTTGTTTTTAACATTATTAAGGAGTGATTCTTCATAGCTAAGGTTACAAATGAGTTAGTCTTAAAAGTTTGTTTTGGCTTCTTCCTACGACCTACCCTACCACTTCAATGCTACAGGACCTTGGAGACCATAATCCCAAATGAGAACAAGATAATCCATCTTTTCAAAGTATGAATCAAATGGAAGGCTTGCTGGATTCCTTTTCTCAGAAAATGAAAGTGTTCCCACACAAAAAAGAGAAGTCCTCTTTATTTTGCTGCTTAGTCCATCTTCAAGGAATTAGCAGAGACTTCCTTTATTTCTCTGTGGGATATTCTGGATGTTTCCTCATCATCCTGAAAAAGAGATATCCTGTTTTACTCATTACAATTTAAGGACAGACATTGGCTAGAATAAGAAAAAAACAATTAAATATGACAGTTCTTTTTAATGAATGAGCTGAACAGACTGTGAATTTGAGCTCTTAAGGCCTGCAGGGCAGTGATGTAGATATAGATCCACAACTTTTAAGATCTGTGTGAAGAAGATGATAAGCCTAATTAAAAAATGGGACTAACCAAACAAAAAGTTTCAACCTGAGGTCGCTGAAGTTGCAGACGATTCTGTTGAGCCAGTGTGGCTCTGTATGTGTTGGGCAGCTCTGAGGCCAGCCTGGTTCCTGCTGGGAGCAGCTGGGAGGAGGAGCAGGACAGAGCAGCAGCTGGATCATGTCTGCCAGTCAGGGACTCTTAACACCATCAGCACTGGCCTGCTCCTGACACACACCCATGGCAGCATCCTTCTGCTTTCTCCACTGAAACAGACTGCCAAGTGTGAGGATAGCACATGGCCCTTCTCCACCCCATCCTTCCTACATGGAATCAAAAACTCCTGTCTAAGACTGAAGTGCCTCAGTGCTGAGGAAGGTCTGGAACTAAAAATCTTTAAATCTCTCTCTTCTGTTGTTGTTGTATTTCCTTTCACCTAGCGCTGTCTGTAACAGGCAGTTTGAGAGGGAAATTATTTTCTGATGTACCGGTTTTTATACAAAAACCTGGTAGAAATTGTGGGAGCTCAATACACATACATCCTATTTGTCATGTACATAAAAATTGGCTGTTGTGGTAGATGACACATAAGTAGCTTTTTACTGGATTGGTTTCCCTGAACAACATTGGAAAGCATCCAAATTCAGTTTAATGTTTAAATATTTTGGTATAGTTTAGTATATTACTGTTACAAACTGCAGAGATCTCAGTCTAGGCTTGCAAAGAGTAGGGTTTTCACATCTGAGGCTGCTCAATCAGCACAACCCTCACATGCACCGCTAACCCTTCCACTGGCAGACTGACATACCTGGGACGTGCCCCACTTACCAGGTGCAGTTCACAGGCAGCCTGTGCATAAAGTCACAGAGAATTAGAGCAGAAAGTATTTCAGGAAATTCCAGCCTCCCAGCCCTAGATCACCAACACGTTTGACTCTTGTGAGTTATTAAGGTGACCTGTTTCTAAAGATGCCTCACATCATTCCCAGTCCATTACACCTGGCACATGTTTTTTTTCTTGTCTCTTTGCACTGTCATTTAAGCTCATTATGCCATTTTTTTTCCTGCCCTAGACACAGAGCTGCTTTTCTTGGAGCACAGTTGTTCTGAGGCTACTCACCCTCCTTTTCAGTCTATGCAACTACTTTTTTTTTTCATTCTTTCCCGGTACGCCTGGTAGGCAGGGTCTGACACACACCTTCTGCTGAAGGTAGGAGATCTTGAAGAAGATTTAAAACCTTGGACATTAAAAAAAAAGAAAATAACATAGCACCACCATTGTGATGGGGTCAGCTGGACACTGCTCAACCAGAAAACAACTTCAGCTGACTATTTCAGATGTAACAGATTAATTGATGTCAAATGAGGCAGCACTGCAGATTTTTAGCCCAGAAAAGGCTATCCTGCAGTAGGAGGGTTCCCTTTGCAGAAGTGGGAAATGGACACAAACATCAACATTAGAGTTGAAACCAGTGTAGCTGAACAATATCACAAGATAGACCAATTCAAAGCATGTGATTGTCTTAAAATAGTGAGCTTTAGAAATGAGGAAGCAATATTAACTACTCTTCCTTGCCTTTGGTTTGTGAGCTTGCAGGAATAACATAACATTTCCAAGAGATCTCCTGGAAGCCTCTGTGAGAGAGACTGAAAACTGAGATACTTGTCTAATCACTTGGCTCTAGAAATAGAGTCCTTGGGAGAACACCAAATGTTGTAATTACATTACTAGCATAGGTGTCATAACATTTTGTTTCTTTCTGTGTGGAAAATGAGAAATTTGCAGTTGTTGATGAGTTCTTGGATAGGAAAAAGGTGATTCACACAGGAGCCTGAACAGTCTTTTCTCAAACACCAAGGCTGAATCATCCCTACTCATCGCTGTGATGGATTTCAGATTGTTGAAACAATTGTTTGACATGAAGCCAATTCACATTGCAACACTCTGTGCCATACACAGCAGGCCCAGGGGCATCTTAAGATTTGTCTAGGCATAGAATCAGCAGAATCTAAGCTGAGCTGAAACATCAGATGGAAACAAGGGATGTTCTGGCTTATCATTAACTTCCACCAAGTTCACTGTGAGATGTCAGAACCATCAATAGTTAATATGAGAAATATCAGATAACCATTAGTGAGAATTTGTGGGCATTTACAATGGCATATCAGATTGCTGCAGCATTAGCTTAAAAAGATGTTTTGCTATCTATTGATTAGAATTTGGAGGAGGGAGAAATACTCAAGACAGAGCTACAATTATGTGTGATGGATCTCAAAGTAGCTCAAATATTTACTTAATACATGATAATTTAAATGAATTAGACATTAGTTTATAATTGCAATCAAAATGTGTTTTCCCTAAGACTTTAGCTGTTCTAATGATTCTTTAAGTGTAAAGAAAAGCCTGCTGCTTGATTGAAACATGTCCAAAAGACATCACAGCTGACAGGAACTTGAATTGGTCTTCTGCATTCATTTCTGATAGCAGAGGCAACATAATCTGACAGCAGATGTTAAGCAGGCAACATTTCTCTTTTGCTCCTAGGAGCAGTTGACAAGAATCTGTAGCCTAACTTAAAACAAATAAACAAACAAAACCACCACCACCAAAGTGGCCCAATTAAAACTGGCTTAATTTGTAGAAAAATATAATTTAAGAACTCAGCAGGGGCAATTAACTTATCCTGATAATTTGCAGAAGTGAGTCCTTAGGTATTTTGCATTGCTTGACTAATTTTAATATTTCTGTTCTCTCTATTCTATTATTCTTGCTTGACCATTCTGTTTAACTGTGCCAGAATGATCTACAGTTCCTGAAGCTAAGGACCCCTGGCAATGCTTTTTCCTTTTAGGCAGGAATATATGGTCCTTTTTTAACCTCGAGAGCCTCCTGAAGCACTCTTTGAGCTTGAGTACAATGATATATTTATAATTTATCCCCTGTAAAATGAGTTTGCTTCTAAAAGGGGGATTATAACCTCTTGTCACAATCCTGGTTTACCCCAACAACCAGAGCAGCCTATGGCCTAATTTAGCTGCCAGCAGAAGACATTGCCTTCATCTTAAGATATCTTAAGTGTCTATACCTAGGTGTCTACTTGTGCTTGAAGGGTCTAACTTCAGTGATAGTCAGTGGAAAGAGCTGTAAGAGAAGCCTAAAGAGCAATTTAGATGCCCAGCTACTACCTGCCTGCTATAGGGTACACTGAGCAACTCTGCTGGGTGTACTTACTAGTTCTCCAGTTGACTACACAGGGAACTTAGGCACCTCTAAAGTAGACATCTACTTTCATTTAGGTGTCCTATGCTTGAGAAGAACTCCACCTGGAAGGCTCCAGTCTGTATTTTGGACAAGACACCCACTACCACTGGAAATCCTCTAGAATATATATGCACAACATCCATATGGCCTTGGGAGACATGATGCAGGCCATAGGAGAGAACTCCATCTTTTTGGAGCAGCAGCAGCAGTAGCAACAGGCCAGGCAGGGAGCACTATACATCCATGTTTGGGCACATGAACTGAGCAGGAAGGATGGGATTTCATCACTCAGGTATAACTACTCACCGCTTTTTGAGACATCTTTTGCCATTCCAGGGTTCACAGATGAGATAAAACACTTGTGGGAGACATACATCCTTCTGGGAGATATGGGTAAAACTATGGTTTAAACTCATAAAGTGTTACTAGATGCCAATGTGCAGGGAATCAAGTCCCAGACTGAGAGCTGATTTAGGTAGGTTAGTCCCAGTGTAATTTTCTTATGGAGAAGGGAGAACTGTAACCAGGTTTCCAAGGTCCCCACCCAGAATGTAGTTCTTCAGTGCTAGGAAGAAGGGTTTAACATACATCCCTCTCAGCATGTTCTACAGAGCTATTTGCAGAGGCTCCCATTGAGGGTCAGCTTTGTGTGGAGCCTCTTCTTAAGCATGATTTGTCATCATCTGCTCTGTGGAGCACACAGAAGCAACCAAATTTGGTGCTCTTTTTACTCTGAGATTAAAGAAAAGTGAGGCTTTTCTGTTTATTTGCTTATCTATTTACTGCTTAGGATGGAGCTTGATCTTTCTGGTGTCTGTCACAATCCGCTATGAATACAAAGCGGGGGTCATGATGGTTCGTTTGATCTCAAAGGTGCAAACAGGCAAAATGCAGGGGACAAATCACAGTTTATTCAACAACAGCAACGCATCTTTATTAAATGCCAACAACTCAATTGCGATAGAGGGGAGAGATATAGGAAACAGAGTACAGAGAGAGAAAGAAGAGGATGGGAAAATAGCTACCAACGAGACGAGATGGGCGTCCTCGTGGGCCAGCCAATGGACAGGTCCTCATCCGTGGGGGGGATCCCAAGGGTCTTCTCCAGACGGTCGCTCTTTTATAGTCCTTTTCCAAAGCGAGTGGTGTCCGGCCAAGAAGTGGGAAGATTTATGGACCATTGTGAGGTGCTCTGGGAGGCAGGTGCAGATTTGCAGTACAAGCAGTCTTCAGCTGGTACCATAACAGCACAGCTGGGTGACCTGCAGCCAGTCCCTTGGCAAGATCCACCTCGGCCAGGCCAGGAAACCATCGTTGGGAGTCCACCGGCGTGGGGATCCTCGGGGCCTTGCGAGGGTCGTGAGGCAAAAACAAGGGAAACTTCAGACCGACTCTCACAGTGTCCCAAGCACAGACACAGAATTACTGCATTAACACAGCCACAGTTAATTATTGTTGATAAGGGAAACCATGGTATATGAGCCACAATGAGTTTGTACATGGAACAGAGCACACTTCTAGGATCAGGAGATCAAACCAAATTTTTGAGTCCATACCAGAAGTGGTGCTGATTTAATTTAAACTAGATTAAACATCTGACTTTGGTTAATATTTTGTTATTAGAAAGACCTGTTCTTGGAATCCTGGGTATCTTTTAATTGCTGCAAAGTATTAATTAGCAATTAGTTCATTAGTCAATACCAGAGTAACAGTGACCACAGGGTACAGGATGGATTTTTAATATTTTTCTCAACTAAGATGGCAGAGGCAGAGCCTTTGTACTTGTGTCATTGTCCCTTATTTCTTAGGCCTGGTTCAGCACCTTCAGAATATGAGTTTTGTCTTGCAGCTAAAACCAATTTTTCCTCATCGAAAAATATTTAAAAGAATGCAATTGGATTTTGGTTGCAATTGCAGAAAAACATTTTTATTTAGGAAAATTCAAGCATTATAAGTGATCCAAAACAAATTTCAGTTTTCACATTAAAAACTAAAATAAAATAAAAGAAAAAACATTGGGCAGAGATATAAAAATCTTGAAATAATTTACACTTTTTCTCCAGGTCTTAAGGAAAAGAAAAATCTAGCTTTTTCCTGTCTCTCTCTTTGTGTTTTCAAGATGTCAGCACTTCCCTTCAGTTACAATGAAAGGCTTTGAGCCTCTGAGTAGCACTGAGCCCAGGCCAGGATGGTTAATGATGCTGTCCTTGCTAGAAATCTCCTTCCTTTGTGCACTGGATGTCAGAGCACAGAATATCCAGGGGGAGCACATGCTGCAATTGGCAAAAACCTTCAGATACGGGTTTGTGCTTCTGTCCTGGGTGATGCCTTTAGCACATTGTTCTTACGAGCTCCTGCAGGAACACGGGATCATTACTTCTTCTCTTAGCTCACCCCCTGCCCTGGAGCCACAATTTACAGCCCATAATGCCTGCACTTTGCTAATGGAATGACCCAGACACATTAAATATTATTATTATTACTGTAGAGCACGACCATATGAATAAACTCAGAAAAAATTCTCCTCATTCTACAGTGACAGATCACGCATTTTGGGTGATTTCTGCATCTCAAAATCATTGTCTGTAAAAAAAATGATGGTGGCCATGATGACCAATAGCCATACAGTGAGCTATTCATTAAAATGCCTTGCTTTGTTACTCCACTACATACTTTACGTAATTCCACTCGAAAAAACCTCAGACAACCCCCTAAACAAGGGTTGCACCTTGCAAAGCCTGTTAAAAATCTATGGTCCACAGTACATCCTCAGAGCAATTTTGGGATGGTGTTCATGCTTCATTTAGCTCTGCATTTTGTTCTCCATGAGATTCTAATGAAAATATTCAGGATTTAACAGTTTCCTTTCCAGGCAGGAGTGATGTCAAGATAAGAAAATGTTAATATTCACAAGAAAACAATGTCCAGGCTGGCCTCTTCAAGCAGCAAGCCTCAGGTTGCTTTCATGACTATACTGCTGATCTTGATTTAAGAGATCAATTTAAAATATTTAAACTTTGAACATAAGTTGGATAAACACACCTTTGTTTCCCAAATCTGTTCTAAGATAGCAGCACATTATCACAGCTGAAAGTCATAATTATGACATTTTGATTAGGATGCTGGTCTGAAAAAGCAGGGAGTTTGCATTATTCTGCATCCCTTTCTTTGCCTGTAGATTAAGAAATTATAAAGTTGTATACATTATACTCTAGCATGCTGTGCATATACAAAACCTAGAATATTTCCCACTGCCTATAATAGTGATGCTCACCAAATGAGCAGGTGAGTGTTGTAAGTTCTCATTCACTAAGAACGTCCTCACAAAATAAAGCCTATCCTGAAAGTAAGTTCAAACAACTTAGTACATGTGTATGTAAAAAACAATCCTCTCCTAATAGTAGTCACATGAAGGAAGTGTTTAGGTTCATCATCAACAAGAAATACATCTTTACTGTAACTATCATCATGGACTTCTCATGGAGAAGCCTAATTCAGTGTGCTTTCAGGGAAGAATATTTGAAATTAAATGGAAAAAATGGCTAAACATCCCTCCCTCCCTTTTCTTCTTCAAATGTACATCTAGAAATTTCTATGGTTAGGTCTTCATATGAATTTTGAGTAAGAGTACAACCAAAGCCTCTGATAAAAATGCAAATAGATCTTCAGTGACTTTATTCAAATTAATTTAGTGGAAATCTGGGTTAGGGCATATCAGACCACTGTAAGGATACATGAGAGTCATGGGGAAAAAATCCAATAATTAAAAGCCTGATTTAAGGAAAATTCTTAATCTAAATGTCAGTAGTAAGAATTCTGAGCCTAAGGTTACACATATGTTTGTGTGTCTGGTTGAATCAGGACTTTGGGTTTATATTTATAGGACTGAATTTCAGTTATTTTTTTCCCATCTTTTTGTACAGTAATAGCCACTCAAACTGGTATTCTCTTCAGCCTCCATATAAATGTCAAAACATTTTTCTTGCAGACTACAGAAAACTCATGAATATTAAGAATTTACTCAACTCCTAAATGATACACAAACCAAATACCAGTGAAACTACCAGTGGTCAGACACCTAATTGACTGTGTTGTTATGGTCCATGCAATCTGCCTTTGTGGCATGTCACTACATGCATGATTTTGTAAGAACTAGCCTCTGTGAATCAAAATGAGATGACCATCTAATACTAATTTTTTTTCAGTTTAACTAAGGTGATCTCACATACTCTGATTCCATTGCTGTAAGTACAGATGATTAAAAAAAACCCAGCGCAGATAGTGACAGAGAGGCATTTTCAAAATCTCCTTTGGAAAGGCAGAAACATTTTTGTTTTATTTTTTTATTCTGTTCACATCTGTCATCTCAGTAGAGATGGTGCAGCAAAACAAATATTCCTACTCATTTGATTTCTGTGGTCTAATATTTGGCCATGACTCCTTGGCTAACTCCTACAGCAAGGGATTCCCAGCTGGTCTGTCAGTGAAGCACAAAATTATTTAGTTGTTGTGGTGTGATCAGACTGAATGCATTCAGTTTGACATAGCTAAAGGTAAAATAATATGAAGGTCAAGAGAATATTAATAAAGGTTTGGAAAATGTAAAGTCACATGAACTCTTGGACAGTCAAAATTGTCAGGATGCATGATTCAGCACATTTTAAATCATGCTCAAGCTTTCATACTACTGATTTACATTTCACTTTACTTTCCTTACCAGAGCCTGCAGGACATAATCTATTGGATTAAATAGCTCTTGGTTTTCTTAGTGGTTCAATCATTTGGATTTTTTAATCTCTGGAAGATTAAAACTGCAGAAAACCACCAACTTCAGCTTAAACTTCCCACCTCTCCAAGTGGATGGAATTTTTAAGAACTGAAATTTTGCAATTGTTTGAAAGATCCTCCTGATTTCCATTTTAGGTGTACTCCTGGCTAGAGTACACATGCTGTTAACCCACTGCTTGAGAGGAGTAACTTCTGGCAGTAACAACATAAATCCTAAACATCAGAGGTGTGTTAGGATTCCAGAAGCTGGGACCTGTGCTCCTTGCAGTGCTGTAGCTCCTTTGAAGCTATCATATGACTTGGACCAACCTCAGTAGTGCCATCCAGTACAGGGATCATCACTACCCAGGAAAACCAAAATGGGCTTATGATGTGACTGAAGTCCAAATTACTTGTTATCAAGCCTCATAAAATGTCATGGCTCACTGAGATCTCAGGAAACATATTCACATCACAATTATTATTCCAGTAAAAGTGCCACCCTTCTTAGCAGACAGGCAAAGGACTGGATGGATATTGGCTTTAATTTCTCCTTGTTCATACTGGTTTGCCAGTCAATAAGGCCTTCTTTCAATAGAGTACTACAAGTCAGGAGACAATAAGATTCTCAGGGCATCCCTGTCTCTCCCTCTGATAAATTATGTTTTTGAATAAAACTGTACAGTGAAGAAAAACAGCTACTAATTCAAGATGTCACTGAACCAACATTAAAGAAATATTCCTTTTGTGCAGAATAGATTGATCTGATGTCTGATTGCAAGAATGCTCTTCAAAATCCCCTCTGGGAGAGAGAGCCCTTACAGCCAGGATCTCACAGCCTTGGGGCACAGCCAGTTTGGTTCACACAGTTCTTCTCCCTAGGGCTTTTCTTTGGAGACTTCTTCATCGAGTAGAGACCAGAATGACCATAAAAGCATCAAAATCAAAACAAAATTTTAGCTCTACTTATTTAATCTAGCTTCCTGTCCAAATTTTGACAAATTTTTAAAGAACAAGAGCCCAGCAGCACCCAAGGCGTAAGAACAGATATCTGCTTTTTAATTATTTTCTAAAGTGCCAAAATACTTGTGAAGCAATGGGCATAGTTTCTTACTTCAAAAATAGAGACTAAGCCATGTAGGCAGTTTAGCAGAACAGGAGCATGGTATGAGGGAGAGATGATAGAGAGAAATGTACTGATCATGATGCATCTTGTTGATAGAAGCTGGCTAGTGATACCAAGTAGACATATGTCTGGATAAATGGTTAGCATCAACCTATTTCACTAGTACTTAATTGACATATCATTATCTAGGCTTCTTTTTATATTCCTTTGCTGTTAGGGATGGGTCCGCTTGGAAAGAATTTCTATTTTTCTTCGTGCTACTTATTACAGTAGGGGAAAGACGAGTCATTTGGCACCTTAACCTTTTCCAAATGCACGAACAGCTCAGCCTTCCCATTCAACCAGGGAGTGGAAAGGGGCAAGAGAAGGGAAAGTTTTGTGGCAGAAAGTGGAAAGTTGGTAAGGGGTGGAAAAAATGACTTATCTTAACGGATGCGATAGAAAAGAGAAAGAAAGGGGTTTCTAAGAAAAGATAGAAAACAGAAGGTTTGAAATAATTTAATGTTAGAGTTTTTTATTGTAATTTCGGTAAGGTATTCAGATGCCATGGTGATGAGTACAGCTGAAATATCTAAGCACTCTGGGATAGAATATATTCAAACAAAAAGGAGAATTAAAATAGTGCTTATTTAGAAGAGGGATAATGTCTCAGTTCCAATGCAAATGAGCATAGTTAAAGGATCACTTGCCTTTTTATGAAAATGAATATTGAAAGTTTGATGAGAAACTTGGGAGAGAAACATTCTGGAAGTCAAAGCAAATGCAATCTCTATATGCAAATGAAATCAATTAATTTTAGCAGCCATGTATGAGTGTAAATGAGAAAATCAATGATTTTCAAAATCTAGTAATTTGATAGCCATTAGTCTCATTAGACTTCCTTTTTAAAGCTTAATTATTCAAAAATACAACCCAATTGAAGTGTGGCTTATAAAGGACACATTCTTAAATAAATTACAGTAGTGATTTTCCCTGCAGCATGAAGATACAGTGCCAGTACACAGCTTTGTAGACAGAAATATGTTGGGTTGTTTTTTTTTGCTGGATTTTGATGAAGAGTCCACTAAATCTGTGCAGATCACCTAAACACCTATGAAGAATCATGTGAGTCAGCCTACTGAAGCTTATGGAAGACATATTATTTGTACTTTATATGGCTCAAATCCTTGATTTCAGGGAGAGTTTTGATGAGGAGTCCAAGCTGAGCAGCGAGGTGACCCTGTGCAGAGAGCTGGCCAGGCAGCACAGCACCCTGAGGGCTGTGAATCCAGGCAGGGGGGTCACCTCCTCTCAGCTGTCTCTGGGACAGGAATTTTGGCCGTCATCTTCATCATAATCTCCTGGCAGCAGCACTTACCCAGGAAATGGTGCTGTGACATTTGTGCTATTTGTCAATCTGGAGAAGAATTAAACAGATTATGACTGTAAATTTGGTGGTTTTGAGAATTGTCTGTGATAAGCTTTAAAGATATCTTTAGTTCTAAATAGCACAGTATATATTTTCCCCCTTTTTTAACCATTCAAGATAGGATTGACCATTTGCACATTTTCATCCATAAAGAGAAAAACTCTTTTCTGCACATGAGGTGCTGGACTGGTTTAGCTGAGTTCACCCCACTGAACTCAGACACAGTCTAAAACAGATGGATGCATCCAAGATTGCCAGTGGCCATGGGTCTTGGCCTTTGCTAACTCCAGACCTGTGCCAGTGCCCAACTGGGAATTTTTTGGATGAATTCTGCCCAGCTCAGGAAAAAAATTATGCCAAGGCATTTTAAAAATTTGTCAGCATTTACAATGAAGTTCATATTCTCAGGACACACCTTGGCACCCTTTAATTTATTAGTGCTGATTAACTTTACTAAATAAATGATTCCCAAACTTTTAAAACCCATTTATCATAGGAAGAAGTGTGATTATACAGATTCCTAGATTTATTTCTTCATGTGTGAAGACATGCCCTAAGGCATTTCTGAGGACCATGTTATGATAACTCACTCCGCTGCTGCAACACTTGCCTATTGCCCCTCCTCTGTCCTCTTCCACTCCTTGCAGGTCTCCCCTGACTTCCCTCCTCTGCTCTCACCTCCTACTCAAACTAATCAAGATACAAGGAAGATGTACTTTTAGAGATCAATTAAACACAGCAGGGCACCAGCTGAGATGAGGAGCTGCAGAGAGTGAATTTAAATCAAGCTGCAGTTTCTGAGAGACAAGCTCTGTACCACCACTGGAATATTTTTAACAGTGGCAAAGGCTTCAGGCAGATCTGCACATCACCAGGCAGGCTAAGCCCTAGTCAGATCATTGTGTGACCCAGAAGTGTGAGTTAAAAAAAAAAAAAAGGAAAAAAATGTTTAAGTTATAGCTTGTGAATCACAAACATATCTGCAATATTTTGTACTGAAATCTTCCATGTGACAGGCAAATGAGGAGCAAAAGAGGAAGAGGCACAGTTGGCTAAATCACAATGTTCACATTTATATAACATGTGATTGTAACAGCTCAGGATTGCATAGGATTTAAAAAATGATTCTCTTTTATGTAAGGCAGCTACTTTCCAGTAGTGGCATTACCATCTCATGCCTGTACTATCTGCTTGGCAGAGACGGTTTTCAGACACCACTCCACTAAAGCAGAAATGCTTTAAAAAGGAAGGAATCAGCAGAACCCAGTGGATTTTATTCTGGCTACGATTTTGAAGATAACTCAAAATTCCAGCCCTTGCCATAGCGCATCTCCCCCAGCTCCAGTTTCCCATTTTTCCACTGCAAAGCCCTGATGTCCCGTGGTGTGAGGCAGATCAGGAGAGCTGTGTGCCTGCCTGTGCTGCCCCTGAACCCGGCTTGAAGCTCTGCTGCTGCCTGGCCACTGGCCAAGGGCCAGCTCACATCTGCCCCAGCCTTCGGGGCCAAGGCTGCATCTGTGCACAGCAGAGCTGTAGGGTGGCTTAGGAGAGAAGTAAATAATTCATCGGCTGTCTCTGCAGCACAGAGCGAGGAAATAAAAGATCTTCTTTTCCCAAATATCATCAGGTCAGCTGGCCAGAGGAACCATTCAGGGCTGTTCATGATGCGTTATGGCATTGAATACAGTGGGAATTCTGGTTTTGTCTTCTGTGCCAACTGAGAGAATGAAAAGACATGGGATTCTCCAAATTAGTGTCTCAGTTTGCAGTTTGCTTGATTCTGTCTCATGGTGAAGGATGTTTCATGTATTACATGTCCTGGACTGCCCATACAGAGACACATTTACTGTTGGCTGCAGATGAGTCAATGGTTTTCTCAGACAAAAAAAAGAAAATGAAATTGTAGTGGCATCTTTTTTCCTGTCTCCTGTGATGCTGGCAGGGGTCATGGCAAGGGAATGTCTTTCCAGAGCATGGACTGTCCTAGAACTCTATGTACAGATGGCACCAGGAGGCTCTGCCAGTGCAGGAGAGTCATAGCAGAACTTTAATCAGCCACCACAGAGCAACAGATCACTTTGCAAAATATCCTAAAGACTGAGCATGTGTCCCTGTTAGTGCCCTACCTAGCAGTAATAGCAGAAGAAGGATTTCAAGGTTCTGCCTCTTTCCACAACTCTGCCCTTAATAAATGATTCAACTCTGCACTTACTATTAAGTGCTGGTGGAATTTAAATGGGTTGCAGTGCCCAAGCTTGGCTTCTCCTCCTTTTTGGAAGCAGGGCTTAAGACAAGCTTATAAAACCTGAAGAAATGCAGCTGTGACTAATTCTTGGCTGCAGCTGGAAGAGAGAGGGAAGGCATAAAGAGCAAAAAAGGTTTTCTTGAGCACTCACGCTGGCCTGGCTTCTTCCTGCTTGTCCTGTTGAAACTAGACAAAGTGACTGCATGGCCCATTCCAACAAGGTCTACAGAGAACCTCAGGTACAAGGCCTAAGAGTTATATGAACTAATAATATAAATCATAAAATTAAATACTATGATTTCATCCTGCAAATGATTTGGAGACACAGTTTAAAGGAAAGACAGAACACAAAGAAAAATTGTGCTGCATGGAATAATTTTTTATGAGCTTTTTGTACTTTAATATGATATAAAATTCATATTAATAGGTGCCATTTTTATGAAGACATTTATAGCCAAAATATGGCAACTTTGCTGTAAGAAAGTTCAGTTTGATGATTTCTTTTTTTTTTTAATTTTTTTTTTATTTTATTTGCATGGATATTTTGACATGAAACAATGAATTAATGAATTATTTAAACTTGAAACCTTTTATAAAATATACTCTTTTATTAGCCACTTTGTTCATGATCAGTTTTTCTATGGCATCAGTAAAAAAATGTGGTATCTGTCCATGGGCCAAAATGACATCTGCACTTTTTCACTTGCATCAGCTGAAGAATGTGTAGCCTAGAGACACAATTAATGCTAGGCTGGCCTCTTCTCCACATTAGTGGTCTCCTATGCATAGCTTTATATACCATATGTGAAGGGCCAAATTAGTCCCACTTGGGTCACACTTTCCTTGAGCATTCAAGAACTAACTCCACAACAGTGGGTGTTTGTAGAGATGTAATTTTCCATGACTGAACTAGTATTTACCTACAGAGGGATTTTTCCATTAAATATTCTGTGTGAGATGTTGGGACATAAAACACACCAAGATATATTTATTAGTAAAAATCTATTAAGATTTAATATCCTTTCTGAGGCAAAAAATCAAGGTGTAAAGGCTGCTGCTACTATTTTCCTTCTTTGGCCAGGGCTTATTTTTGTGAAAAAGTACCCTAAACTGTATTTGCATACAGATATGGGGAGTTACCAGCTTTCTTCAGTGTTGCTTCGGCAGAATTCCTCAAGGACGAGGGTTCAGCAGGGTTCCTCAAGTCTGCTACCTGGCCTAAAAGGACACTGTCAGGACATAATAACTAAATGCAGTTAGGCATACAGAGATTATTGGGGATGCGGCAAATCCTGATGTCTTCCTGTGTAAGGGATTTTTTCCACTCTTGTTATTTCTGCCCCTGGCAACCCTGCTATGGGACTGAGAATTAGAAAGCAGGGGAATATACTGGGCCATTAGCTAAATCTACAAGTGTGTGGAAATGTTACTATATGTGGAGGCTGTACTATATATCAGCAAAATAGTAAAAAGAGCACAGTATAATCATTCAGGCTGGGAAAAGGCTTCTAAGACCAACAGTCAACCTAACACTGCTAACTAAGCCCACCACTAAGCCATGTCCCCAGGTGCCTCATCTACATGCCTTCAGGGCATGAGGATTCCATTGCTTCCCTGGGAAACCTATTCCAATGCTTGTCTGCCCTTTCAGTGAAGAAATATTTGGTAATATCTAATATAAACATCCCCTGGTGAAATTGGAGATGATTTCCTCTTGTCCTGTCTCTCGCTACTTGGGAGAAACACCTGATCCCCACCTGCTGCAGCCTCCTTCCAGGCAGTTGTAGAGAGTGATAAGATCTCTCCTGAACCTCGGCTTCTCCCAGCTCCCTCATCTCCCCTCATTTGGCTCGTGCTCCAGACGCTTCACCAGCCTTGCTGCCCTTCCCTGGACACCCTCCAGCCCCTCAATATCTTCTTGTGTGGGGCCCAGAACTGAACACAGGATTTGAGGTGTCTCCTCACCAGTGCCAAGTACAGAGGCACAAGCCCTGCTCTGGTCCTGCTGGCCACTCTATTTTGGATAAGATGGGACACCACAGGCCTTCTTGACCACCTGGGCACACTCTGGCTCAAGTTTAGCAAGGATGATGATGTAAGGACATGAAAGAAGACAGGAGTTGGGAGTCTCCTAATTTGGACATTAGAACTTAATTGGTCCTTTCATTTTTGTCCACTTTGCCTGTGAACTGGAATTCATGGCCACTTGTGATGTGCTTTGGTTGAAAGTGACTGAAGAGGTTACACTAGAAAGAACTGTTGCATATTTGGGTTATGTTGTTTTGCTTATGTGCTAAGATGCACAGGCTTTCATGCTGTTCACATAAGAATCTCAGTATAATGTTTTGACGAAACCTTAGGTACATTATTTTCATCACATATTTTGGAAAGTAATTTAAAAAACATTTAGGAAAAAGCCTACAAATGAATCAAGATATGTTTCTGGTTTTGTTTTCTGCCTTGAAAATTTAAAGGCAGAAAATTTTTTAAAAATGTACTGCACACAGTATTAAAATATTGCTATTGTACTGAAGAATAAAAATATTTTAAAAATTTCGAGTCTTTGAAATTATTTAAAGAATCATCATAAATATTAAAAATCCTGTTTAATAATGATATTTGGTTATTACTTTATATTATTAGTAGAGGGTGTGGGTAGTGGGGATATTGTTTGGTGTCTTCACAATAGAATTTAATGTCTTAAAGTTTGGATCGTTTTCCAGGAGAATTTCTGACTTCCTTATTTTATGATGACTCAGCAATGGGATAATTGCAACATATGAGGAACACTTTTCAATCTTAACTGATTTTATGAAGTCCTAAGGTAGATTTCTGGCTTGATAATATGTGTATGTTATTAGATATGAATTTATAACTCTTCTGGTTATTATTTAAAAATTATGATAAAGGAACAATTATTTGAAGACCACTGTCCTGTGTCAAAACACCATCATTTTCTAAAGCACTAAAAAGCAGTGCACACCAGTGGAGCATGGTATTAAGTCTGGGACATAAACTGATATCCTCATCGGTGGCAACTAGAAATCTGTTTTAAGGTAGAATCATGAGGACGGTAGAAAATGAGAAATAGTAAGAGGAAAACCATGGAAAAAGTTATTTCTTTAAAGTCCATCATTTAGGAAAAGTTCTCTAATGTTATAGAAAAAACAGCAGAAACCTTACCTCCAAAATTCAAAGGAAGACATGAACTTCTTTGTTATTTTGCACCATCCATGTCCTTAACAATTAACATTAAATAACTTTGTCTCTAGAGGGGGAAAGATATCTACATGATCAAATCACTGCCTTATGCTCTTGTTTTTTTTCTATGATTATCATGTATTTATTCACCAAAGTCATTAGAACTGCAATAGTAATCAGAAAGAGGAAATGGTCTTCATCTATCATCCAGTTTCTAACAAGAAGAGGTAACAGACCATTTTAGTTACAGTGCATTAATGCTTATTACTGCCCTAATGAAGATTTGTGTTGCTTTCCCAAGAACCTTGAAGCTAATCTTCAATTTCCTCCCAGCTTTCAAAGAAACACCACTTTTCACATGATTTCAGCCTGTTGGAGCAAACAATGAAATATTACTCTGACCATTATAAACCATAGTTTCATCAGGGAAATTAATATCAAAAACACAAGGTAAAATCTAGTTATTGCTGTGGCTAAATCCTCTGAGTTTGGCAAACGCTGACTGACTCAATCCCTTTGATTGTGCCCAGACCTTTCTCCTAGCAGCTGTATCTATACAGCTAACACATGGCTAATATTAAACCACTGCCTATGAAACTATTATCACATATTCAAGTCTATGTTACTGTGATATATTATAGTAACCATATGGTCATTGCACATCTTGCCTAAGCTAGATTTCTACATAACCAGGCTCAGTATTATTTTAAGTACCTTCATTCTTACAGCATAACACTCAGGCTGCAATGGGAAATCCCAAGTGATCTTGTCTGATGACCTTTTGTGATGTGCCACATGCCATTACAACTCACACATCTCATAGTGAATACTCTCTGGGAACTGCTCTCCTTTGAACAGTGTTTGCTGTGTTTATCCTGTCTTGGTGAGATTAAGTCCCAAAGGAGCTTTGTGCAGGGCTGATTTCATGTACAAGAAAGAAAGGTATGCCACAAAACCTGCCTTTCTGGTGTTCCATGTGACTGCTGTCTTGGGGCTGGACACAGGTAATATGCAGACAAGGGACTGAACTTTCCCTTACAAATGTGGGTGTTAGCTCACCTGTCCTCTCTAAATAGGGGGTTCAGGTTTTCTTTTAGTTTTGCCTCCAGTAGAAGTGGGTGTTTGTTCAAACTTAACGCCTGTTCAAATATCTTGTTCTATCAGACACCTCAAATGTCTGAGGCTCCCAACACACAAGGAATTACTTTCTGGAGTTTTGTTCAAGCATCTATTGGAACACGTTCATCCTTGGTAACTCCTTGACATTTGGACACAAAGAATTCTGAAGAAAGGAAGTACCCTAGTAGACTTAGGAACATTTAAATGCATCCTAAGGAAAGACCAACGAGTGTTATTTCAAGAGCTTTAATTTTGTTGGCAAGGCTACTGGGAACTAAGAAAGCCCTTTACACTTGGAAAGAAGCTTGCCAGACAATTTCCTTTGCGTATCTTGTTCTGCAGAAGTAACAGAATATTCCATTCCTGCATATTTTAATAATGCCAAGGGGAAAGGTGTACGTAGAGTTAAAGAAAGCAGCTTTCTGACCAGCCTGTTTCTTCCTGTTCCCATGGTTTATGTGTAACAGTGGTGACATGCAATTCCTCCTTCCTGGGGAAAGGATATCTGTCACAAAGAGAAGTTCTGCTGCTCTCTGAAAGATTGACCTCTTTTACGGGTAGCAGCTTGGCAGGTGTTTGTTTTAATTTTTAGATATGTGACTTGCAAAAACTAAAATGGGCTGCAGGGATTTGACCCTCATTCTATTTTACATCTGCTTTCATCAGAGTAGCTCCATGGCCTTCATTCATGTTGGCGTGAATGAGAGGAGAATTAGGCTCTGAGTTTCCATTTTACTGTGCAGGAAAACTAACATTATCATAAAGAGAAGCAGTTTAAGAATACTGTGGAGTATGTCTATATGGAGATATAGATCAGTGACTTGGATTAACATATGGCAGTCAATTCAGTGCCCAGTAGTAGGTATTTGAAGAATAAAGAACTTAATTGTGAACAGCTGTTTCCACACACTTAATAAAGTGTGCATGGCCAGTTCAAGCTCTATAAAGTGTAAAACATAGTTTTATGAAACACATACTGGGACCATGCACATTTTTCAGAGAGTGCATCAGCCATTCTGACTGTTAAGTCCTGTCTATCTTTTGATTTAAGAGGTGGATCTCTGTAAACATTTTTCTTGGTTTTTTTTTTTTTTCATAGTGTAACAGACCCCCTAATATTTATAAAAAACATGGCTATTCTTATGCAAAAGGAGTACTAAGTTATTACTATTATAGGTGTTTTTCCACCTCAACTAATCTGTTTTGTGACATTAAAAGGAGGAAAAGATAGTGGCTTTAGGAATGGTTTTATTTCAGCTGGATTATTGCTTCAGACCTACAAATGTCAGTATCTCAGGGGAGCTGGGAGGGGTCAGAAATTAATAGTATCTCGTTAATCTGCAATTTATCAGGAACTGCAAGTCCTGGGCAC
The DNA here is from genome assembly GCA_013397375.1 of Toxostoma redivivum. Lineage (NCBI taxonomy): Eukaryota > Metazoa > Chordata > Aves > Passeriformes > Mimidae > Toxostoma > Toxostoma redivivum. The sequence goes on from VXBI01014101.1 coordinate 854,445, forward strand.
TAGAAATGACCCACAGATGCCATGCATTCAGCTGCCAATCCCATGCTTTGCTTTGCACTGATGATGATCAACAAAGACTGAAGTGTGTGGCCAGCCAGGGACTTTTGAATGGTCTTTGGGCTGTGAGCAACTGATGTCTTTTCACTTCTGTTTTGAGTGCAGGAGTCGAGGGGCTGAGCTAAGGCCCATTTCTACCACTGTCTGTGCTCTAGAATTATGTCTCTGCCCCCGGTGGGTCTCAGCTCTGGTCTGGTCCTGCAGAGTGGCCACATATGCTTGTTTTCACATGAGTCCCTGTGATGTAGTAGGTCAAAACTGCAAGCTGATCCACATTTTTGAATCACTTCTTGATTGCAAAAAGGAGAAATTATTCTACCACTTTCTTCAGAGGCCAAGGACTTTCAGATCTGACTTTAAGATGGTTCAGGGCAAAAGTGGAGAAATTCTGCAATGGATTAAGCAGAGTAAGACAGCTGGGTGAGAGGAGGCAGTTTTATGGAATACGTTGTGCTAGAAGTTTTAAAGGCATTTTGAGAATTAATGTGATTTAGCAGAGGTTTGACAAAATTTGACTAAACCCTCAGCAATAGGTTTCATAGCAGGAATTTCCACCTGTTGAAATAAATCCCATATGGAGAGGACCTTCCTTAAAGTTTCCACATCACTACTTGAAATGCATAAACATCTGTTTACATGAATGCACTGTGTTCTGCCAGTCAGCACCAAGTTCATACAAGAAAAATTAAATAATAAAAAAATAAATCAATAAAGCATGGACAAATGAAGATCAAAAGGATTTTAAACAATCTATAAATCCCTTTTGTTCACTGACCAGTATCCATACTCCTATTTCTTCATTTGGCCTTTAAGCCCAGAAGAATAAACTTGCACATCCAATATAAATAAATGAATAAACAAAGAGGGAACTTTTTTTTCTTGTTATTTGAGTTCAGCTCTCATAAACATCTTGTTCAATGTCTTAGTAACTAAGGCTAAATGAATATGAATATTAGCAAGTCCAAAGTCAAGCAAGGCCAATAATACTGAAGGACAATTACTTGTTGATGTTTCTTAGTTAAGTGCTCATGTGCATGGCTCTTTGAGCTCAATTATCTTTTACTTTAGACTTTCGGATGCAATTTACTGTGTATATTTTTAATAACAGAACGACAAAACTCCTCCGGTTTCCTGCTCTTGATCTCTTTGCGCAGGTCTTTATAAGCTTGAGCTCTTCAGACCTGCTTCCTAGTCCTGCGCAGCCCTTCCCAAGAGCTCCCAGTGCTGGTCTGCAGAGGCACCTGGCACTAGGGGGCGATGCAGACACACACTTCTGCCAGCGTGTCTCCGTGTGCTGCAGACAGAACTGGAGGAGTAACAGATTAATTAGAAAGTTCTTGAAAGAAGGGTGTGCTACTGCTCCGTCATCCCTTGCCTTCTGTTCTTATATCTTCTCTCTGGATTCTGCTTATTAAATTTTTGTACCTTAGGTCCTGTCGCAGTTCTCCACATTCCCCCTTCCTGTGATTATCACTTTTTTGCCCTTCAGACTTTAAGCGATCTGAAACTTGTTTCCAAATCCTGATCAACAGTATTCTTCTCAGGAGTTTTCCTTCTCTTTTCCAGTCCTTGCTTTTTGCTTTGGCCTTTCCCTGATCTTATTCATTCTTCATCCATCTTTCTGTCTTGTCCATCCTGCCCCTTCCTTAGGGAGTTGCTCCCATTGCACATCCTGCCCCAGCCCGCACTGAAAAAATGCAAAAGCCATTAGGATGAACAAATAAGAGTAGGAGGTACGTCATCATATGTGCCAGTGATTAAGACAGAGGAAAGAAGAGGCTGGATCCTGGTCTTTGTGCCTAAAGTACCCATCCATGGTGCAGCATACAACTAACTCATGAGTAGGTACCACAGTTAGCTTTCCTCTCACCTGGGTAAGCGTTGCAATCACTAAACTCCAGTGTCAGGTAGCAAAGCTCCTTCAGGACGAGTGGAGTGTCCTTAACTGGTCCAGTGATGATCTGAGAGGAGGTAAAAAACCTCTGTCTGAGGGAGGCTGAAGCCTGGACTGTTCACTGCCTAGCTGCTAAGGTTTGTGTATGAAATTGAATGGGGTCATAGGAGACCATGGATAAGCCTGTCAGCTCCTGAACCAGAAGTGAACTGAGGCTCCTGAACTCTAGAGAAGACATCAGAATCCCCTGCATGGACTTTGCCCAGCTATCAGCTCAGGGCTGCTCTGTGTTCACACAGTGCTCACTGTTGTGTGTCAAGGGCAGATGGGAGGGAGGAAATGGTTTTCTCTGCTGTGTGCAGGTGCCCTGGTGGTTGAGAGGCAGGAGTGGTTTGTGCCTGTGGCTGGTGATGGGAAGTTGTGCCCTGGCTCTCACGGCATGCTCTGGTGCTGGCAGCTTTCTCCTTTTGAGGTTGCCAGCGTTCCTTGTTTTGCAAGCACCGCATCCCATGAGAAATGTTGTAAACTGTGCTGATTAGGGCGTGTGGGATTAGTTGTGGGTTAGGCTGCTTTCGAAGAAGATTTCTTGTGATACACATAGGCAGAAAGAGCTGTCACTCAGACATCTGCTTCAGTCCATACAGTTTTTATTATCCTCGCATGGCTTCTCAAACCTAGAACTCTAATGACTTGGAAGAACATACTGGATTTGATATTGAGAACTCTTTCCTCTTTATAGAAGATTCAGGATTATTCCAGGGAAAAGGCAGTCTGTAGATCTATTATCCAACCTGCAATATTGTTTCTCTAGAAACAGACATGTCACACATCCCTCCAGGTGACTCCAGGCTAGACATCGTCTCTATCCTCATAACTTTGTAAAGCCACTTGAAAGAATGTGTGAGGGGAAAAAATAAGAGTAATGAGCGGCGTGGGAAAAGACACCCCTCTAAGCCACCATAATTTTTTAAGATCATGCTGAAAATTGCATCACTGAACACCATTGTCCTGCAAATGGATGATTCATCTTGCATTTGCTTTTTATGGCAGCATACCACCGAATGTCCCCACTTGCTCATGTTGTGCTGCCCTCTCAGAGCCTTTTGGACATGTTCTCAGTTGCCATGAAGACAAAATCTAGGCAAATGACACAATGCTCCCAAACTCAAAGAGAGTGTAGTGTGGACAGTCCTCAAAAGCATCAATTTTTAAGTTATTAAGATGACAAATATTTCCTCCTCCTCCAGAAAAAGCAATCTCTCACCTCATCACTGTGAGGTGTGATTCCAACTGTATTCCCTGGAAATGACATGATGACAAGAGGGTATGTGATGGAGAATGAGAAGGTATTATACAGACTCACATTCAAATTCATTATCAGACAGTGAGACTGATGACTCAGAGTTAGGAAAATGAAACAACCAAAGATCATGTCTCAGTCAGTGCTCATAACAAACTTGAATTCCCATTTGCACAGCTCATATGCATGGGAATTACATTGCATGCTTAGAATCAATTTGCATATGCTGTTTCTACTCAGTCACACAACAAATAATGTATTAGGAGTGCATTTTAATTCACTGTATTATCATACAGCTTGAAATGCTGTCTTCTGTTAATGTGCTTTTCGAAGGCTGTGTGCATGCAAGTATTTTCCACTTGCTCACCCCTCACTGCTCCTGTTAGCATAAGGAGGTCTTCTACCTGAGGGGCCAGATTGAAAAGAATTTGAGAATTGAGGAGTTTGGTAGAAATAACAGATAAATATGCATATTTCAAGCTGAAGGTTTAAATCCCTTCTTTGGCATTGGAGAATTATCTAAAATACAAGCAGAGAGTCTGGGCCAGAGGCCCTGCCAAGACAGGATCACATGGTCTCCATTTATCCTTATCCTTCAAAGAGATCCAGGCCCTTCATTAACTGCAGAACAGTGATCTCAGAACTGACCAGCCCAACCAGACCTGCTTTGACAGTATAGTGCTATTGCTGTGATGATTCACTAGTTCTGCACTTGCTAAGTACCAAAGAACTCCAGAATGTGATGCATCATTCGCTGATTTTTTTGATCACTGATAGCAAAAACAAAACATGATAAATATATCTGCACTGTGTTTTCGGTGACTGGAAAAGTAAAAACCAACCATGTCCCCAGCTATGCATCAATTAATCAGATTGAGCCAAACAAAACTACGTTTTGAAGTTCAACCTTTCTCTTGCCATAATTTCTAGTGGAAAACCTAGGAGTTATAGAGGGGTTACTTTCTATTTAGCTATTTTCAACAGCCATTCTTCCTCTCCTTCCCACAAAGTACTTGGAACAAATATTGCCTCATGTGCCTGAAGAGATGTTGAAAGCCACACAGGCCTTTTGAGCTGTAGGAAGCTGAATAAGTGATGGAGGTTGCTCTCGTGTCATTCCATGCAAGTGCTCCTTATGCTGTTCCTTCAGTGGTGCTCTCCCCACTGTTATCTTGTTCCTTTCCTCCTCTTCCTGGGAATGATGGGTGAATTTATACAGACACTTGCACATTGTGTCTGTGCACTGTATTCTCTTCTTATCACTGTGTATCAGAATTTCGAAGTGGCTCAGAGGTAAGTTAAAGAGCATTTCAGAGATGCAAACTAAACTGTGTCAGGACCTGTTTTCTAGCTGGACAGCCAATAGACTTGTCTTGTGAATTTGACCAGTTTGAAGTCTGAATATATGTTAATCATCTCTGGCTGTTAAATTGAACTTGGTATGGATTTTATTATTCCATCATCCATGAGTTATTAATGATCAAAACTGATGTGCTAAAAGAAGTGGTGGTTTCTTATACTAGTGTTTACAAGACACAAGCTTGAGATAATAGTCTCTCTTTTTGACTTTGAATGTTTTTGATGACTTGGACTGAGTTTAGATACTTGATGTATGCTAGGAAAATAGCAAAGAGGACCACATCAAAGGAGAAGAGAGAAACTTGGTTGTTCCAAATTAAAATAGACACTGGTATCTTTGAGCAGCTTGCAGGCATCTTAAAAAAGCACCTGACTGTAGAAATTTTAATAATAATATTCTATTGTACCCTCTAAAATCTGTAAATCAAGAACACTTTTGCAAAACACACATGACATGGTTCTACTGAGAACATTGATGTCACAAGTTTAAATTCTCAAATATTCTTTTCCATATTATTTAAATAATTTATATTAGCCTGGGTCCTCCCATAGCATACAGGAAATACTAGTTATTCTAGACACAGTAGAATGACAACTTTATTGTCAAATCTCTCTTCAGTCAAGGTCTTGCCCTGGAATAAAACTGGATTTCTGCAATTCCTAAGCTGTTATTTAAGCAGATCACCTCTCAAAAAGGTAATTCATCATGAAGTGACCTGAGCAGAGCAAGTCAGCTTATTGTGTGTGTCAACCAGTCTCCTAATGTAGTGTTCTTTCATTATTTGTATTCTTTTCATAAGAAGAGTGCTAGTATATGTCTGCATTATGTAGTGCTTTATTCTGGAATAATAAAGAATGAGCCTTAAACTTTATTCCAGTGGTAAAGAACTGCAGAATTAATTTATATAATCTACTGCTTGAGAGCACTAAATGCCGCAATATACAATATCAGAATATCCTTCAGAAGGAGGGCATGCACAGGTAACGCTTTAAAAAACCAGATGACATATGCTGATTGTAGACACTATATTCTCCTCATTTCCTCTTGTGTACTGGTTGCTATTTATGTGGATATCATATCATGGTGGCACATACTGCCTCTGAACTTTAGGGAATAAATAAATAAATTTCAAACATGGTTGCAGAATTTACTTGAATAAGTCAAGAATGGTAAATATTGAATATTACTGGGAAATCCATTTTAATGCACTGAAGAAAAACTTCCACGAAAGATAGCCTGTTGACTGTATATATTATTTTCTTTCCCACAGGCTGAAACATATGGGGTTTAACTGCTACGCTAGGAACAACACACCCATACTGCACATATGGCACAATGATGTGAGCAACATTCAGCTAGGACACCATCAAGGAAGATGTAGAGTGGTTTCATTTAAACATGAACACACAGAGATGTGAACAGCAGGGCTAAAATATCAGATGTTTGGATAGAAACTGCTATGGAAAGGCAATGTCTTTGCTGGCCCTCATCATATTAAATACAAGATGAAGGGCAAGAGCTCTGATGGCCTTGTGTTGGTACTGACCAGGGCAGATCCTATTCTTGAGTGACTGGAGAAAAAACTTAAAGGAGGATTCAAAGCAAGACCCACTCTGGGAATTGCTGCAATTACTGCCTTAACAGTTTGTTGAATTCAGGCCTGTGATTCCAGCAAAGATGACGTGGGCAATTTGTTTTTCTACAGTAACATGTTCAAGCAAGAGAGCCTGATCGCCATTAATTGACGGGACACCATCTTTGGGTGAATAAATGTTTCTGAATGGGGAACAGGAAAGACAAATTCCTCTAACTTTGAAAAAAAATGAGTCAGAAAAAGATAAGATAGAGTTTTCTTCAGAAACTGAAAACTGGTTTGCAGAAAGAGAGCACCTGTTCTCTAGAACTGCTGCTGATCTGTTGAAGAAGCTTGGGGAAGTCGTGTAGGGTGGCATTTCATCTACCTCTGCTCTCGTCTGTGCAAGAACAGGGCCATCAAATGGAGCCACACAAAGAAAGGTTCAGAAGAAGCAAAAAGAGGTGGTTCATTAAGGTGTTTGGGAAAGTACAGGTTGTTTAAAATATGCCTAGGTGTAAGGGAGAACTGAGCAAATTTACAGAAGAGAAATTACTTCAAAATAATTACAAATGCTTGCCAGGAAAATGTTTATTGAAAGTAGAAAATGCGTCTGGTTTTGCATTTGCATGAGCAACAGAAGGATGTTGTCAGGTGTATCTGATGAGTGAGAGAGGGGATGAAATGGGGCAAAGAGGATTCCTGTGTCCCTGGGAGGGCCTGGGAATCCAAAGACCTATGTTGAGGTGAGCACAATGGTCCTTGTGGACACTTCCATTGTTTGTGGAAATGGCTGGTTGCAAAGAGATCTAAAACATGGCCTCAGGAGCTGGCCAGTGCATACAATTATTCTCCACATCTCCCACATACTTCTCCTTGATAGGTATGGTTTTGACTAACACTTCTTTGGGAATTCTGCTAAATTTACCAGTGGATCATATTAAGTAGAATTAGTTGACATATCTGCTGTAGAAATCATATAATAGGTAAGTCTTATGATGCCTGATTTAGAGTAGGACTCTGATTTTCCCTCCCTTTCCTAGGCTATAATTCTATAAACTTAATTACACATCCCCTGTGTTTAAGAAGTGAATGCACAGGAGAGCTGAACACTGTATTTTTGATCTGATAGATTTGATTACAAGAAGAAAGATTGAGGGACAAGTGATTGATTTTTCAAAGATGCAGATTCATCTGAGCTGAAACTGTTAATGAATTTTAATTGAGATAAAGCAGTTACATCTTACTGGTGTTCTCAATTTTTTTTGAAAACACGCAAAATAGAGAAACACTACAAATATCCGGCTTTTTATTTTAACATGAAAAGAAATTCCAAACAAAAAAATCCCAAGTCTACCAGACCCCTTATGTCCCTGTCTTTAAAAAATGAAACAAAGCTCCCCTTTCCTTTTTTTTTTTCTCTAAAAACTCAGTCTGCCAATATCTCCTTTGCACCCACACAGCTGATGGAATGTAATGTGCTCAATATCCTTAAATAATGTCAACTTAAATATCTAGAGCCATATGAAAGGCACCTGAAACATGAAAGGAAACTTTAATATTTTTCCCCAAGACTTGCATGTGCAAAGGAAAAAAAGGTGATTTATTTAACCTGGAACAGAATATTTCTTGGAAGACAGATAATTTTTGACAGAAAGCTCAAGATCACCCAGATTTTACCTCTCATAACTGAGGACTGTCAATGTAAAAGTCTAAGTTTAATGACCATACTGATTCATCACCAAATATTTATTTACCATCCATAGATATGTCTGCTGTTCTTGACAAGTCATGCCACTTTAATGCACATTTTTCTTTCCTCCCAGAAATCTACCCCACCCACTAATGAGCAATTAATCAGAAATCAGTGCACTAGTATAAGCCTGTGGGAGATGAGATGAAGATCTCTGGAGACACCATTCATCCCATTTCACTTCTTTTATGGGGCCTCAGCTTCTTTTATAACAGCTCACTATTTAATAGCCACTGTCACTTTAGCCTGGAAGTTCAAAAGACCTATAAATTGCTTGACACAGCTTATCTGTCACAGAACAGGAACACTACAATAAAATATGATAATAAATTAATAATCAATAATAGCTGACAAGGTTTCTTGCTTTCCTCTGTGATACAGCTCGTGCAGTTGGACCATTGGAGGGTTTGTGTCTCACAGCAGAGGACTAGAAGGCAGAGCTGGATTTTTGGGGTTTTCTCCTAAAATGACCTGTTAAGACATTTTTCATATCAGCTCAACAGCTCAGACTCTTATTTCATAGCTTCAACCTCTCTGTAGTTAGATTCAAATGAGAAGACCCAGAATGGTGAAAACTTCTCTCTTTTCTTACAACAGCCTGTTAACTTACGAACCTGGTTATAACTGCTTGATCATCAAAGGTATTATTACTGTAATTGACATAACTTTTAGCCAATCTGTAGACAATGAATAGCTTTTTGTATGTAGGGGAGTATTTTTCCTAAGGAGGCAATGGAAAGAAATCTCAGCACATTATCTTTTAATTCTCTCAAATGTAGATAGGTTAGAGATTTCTGGTTACTGTCCTGCTTACAGCTACCTTCCATTTCTGTCTGAATACAGAAAATGTCCTCTCCTGATTGTGGTCTTAGGATCTAATGATGATAGAGAAGTGATTCAAGGGCTTTTTCTGTGGGCTCAGGAAAGAGTAGCTTGAATTACTTTGTGCCTATGCCTTGCTGTCCCAAAGCAGTTTTCAGGTCAGCCTGGGAGTCTGGACACAGTTGGCAGTTCAGTATTCCCCAAATGGCACAAATGCACAACACTTCTTTGGATATGTGAGTTAAAATAAATTTCTTTTTATCACTGAAGTATCTATTTTATTTTAAGTAGTGTGACAAATATCTGTCTCATAGACTTCATCTCCTCTCTCTGATTTGTTTTGCACTCATCAGCGCCTAAACTGTATTAACTGAACAGCCTCAGAAGATTTCCTATTCTGCTTTCTTTTTTTGGAGAGTTGTAGGCATGCTGGATACTGCATACCTACCTGCCACTGCTGCCATTGTCACGTCTTGGAAGGATAGACACTGCTGTTTTCCTGCAGGTGTAGGGACAGCAGTTAAGGAGTGAGACAATAACTTATGAAGCATCAAGATGTTAACAGATATCTTCAACACTGTCTCTGCTTCTTTCAAGCTCCCATGGCTGCTTTATACCAAAGAAATGGCATAAGACCTTTCCTTGCCTTTAGTGTTGTGTTCCACAAGGTGTGAGTGATTCCCATGATTCAAGCATATCACTGGAAGAACTGGATCACAGAATGGCTCTGTGATATTTTCCTGTAAGATTTGAAATATCTTATTTACTGCCTTACAAATAAGGATCAACACCATTCCTCAGATTCCAGTAAAATCATTGAAAGCCTCCTGTATATGTGGGTGCTATATGATTTCCATATGGGGAGGAACACTTCACCATTTAATGATTTGATCAAGAGAAATGCTGTTGCTAGGAAAGGTGTCTAAGCCAGATGATTTCAGTATAAATAAATGGGGGCTGCAAACCCCCTGAAAGTGATGGTAATGGCTACAAGTGAGATTAAAGCTGAGCAAGCTCAGAGGTGTGTTTTTTGCCAAGACAAGTTTATGATGGGTGGTAGAACATAGAGATTATTTTTTTAAAAAGGACTGTTGTCTGCATATGTGCCTCTTATAGTAAAGCTGGAAATTCTTCAGTCTTATGATAAAATTTTTGAAAAGTCAAAAGCAGAGTACAGAATGCTTCAGAAACAATGGCACCATGACTCTCTAAATTACTGTTTTTCTCTGCCTTGAATTACTTAATCAATTAAAATGTTAGTCTGCATGATACAGTTTGTTAAAGTAATTTGCGCTGAGTTAAGAAAATCTTCAGCTTTATTGTAATAATTAATTCAAAGAAGAGACATTATTTTGTTGAACATTTTCTTGTATGCTGGGAATACTTAATAAGTCATTAAATAATATCACTGCTATTAAGAGCACATTGATGTTATCTGATCACCATATGTGGGTTTCTGCTGGGAACGCTGCATGTTTGTAGAGAGGTGGAAGGAATTGCAGGCACCCTGGTGCTCCTCAGGTCAAGCAAACCAAGGTGTGGACTTATCCAAATGGGTGCTCAGTCAAGTGCTGAATTCCAAGCACAATACTGCACATTCCTCACATTTACAGATGTGGATACTTTGATTGCTTCTAGAGAGAGCTAGAACTTCTGTGATTCTCTAAGCATCTAAGACAAGACCCAAGATAATAAACTGAGCTGAGCAAGACCCGTTCTCCAGCTCCAAGGCCATATAGCACAAGGTAGCCATGGCCATGCCATTAAAGACTCTTACTCCTTTTCTCCTCCAGACTGAAATAACAATTCAGCTACTGGAAAGGTTTCAGGTGCATGCCAGTGCCTTAAATAAGGCTGAAAGACCACTGTCTGAAAATGTGCCAGAGTCATGCCACTAAACAACAAGGAGGGATTTCTGGATTCTCCCATTCATGCCCATGCCTTAGCAATGTTTCCTTTACAGCCATACCTTGAATTAGGAGGACTACATCCCACCTGATTAATACAATGAGTCTCACCTCTCCAAAGTCACCGTGCAATACTACGTTTGCTTGTAACTTCAGAAAGCTAAAGCTTCAGAAAATTGTATATACTGGAGCTACACTGGTAGCTGAGCACAACAACCCAAAGGAAGTGGCAGTTTTAGGATGTGCTGCTCCTACAGGGCAGGAAGACCACACTTTTAAGCTTTCTTTGGCTTTTGGTTTTCCCACAAGTGACTCTGAGACTTATCACATGTTGCTTCTCTGCTCGGTTTAAACTTTACTATGAATAACGAGGCATTATGAAGTCTCATTCTGCTCTTTTTAATTTCACCTGATGCATTTCTTCTTCCAGCTGCCTTTCTAATAAAATCCCCCAATAAGCCTCCTGACATTTATAAAAAAAGAAAAAAAATGAAATGTTCTGGCTTATTTATGATCATTCACTCTGTGCTGGTCCACTGCCATTCCTTGCAGGATTGTGTGTGAATTAAACTGTACACTACTCAAGACTAGTGTATTTAGACAGCTACTCACCTTGTGCTGAACTTACAACTGCAATGTTAGAATCTGGGTTGAAGCCTCACAAAAAATTTGGCCCTTAACACTGTTTTAAAGTGAAAGATGATGTTTAGAGAGCAATGCTGAGACATTGGACTGCCTTCTATATATCCAAAACCCACTTTTACAAACTACAGAAACTTTTATTATTTGAAATTACTCCAGCCAAGAGTTACATTATTGATGACATAACTTCAACACAGACAGTGGCTTGAACATTCCCAGCTGGAATTCCTTCTCCCAGCAGTCAGATGTGAGGCTTATGTAAAGATGATAATCACCTCCTGACTGCTGACTTTTCCTGTCGACTTAGTAAAGTATGTTCCTGCAGGGCCTGAGTTAAAACCCATGTGAAGTTTATGGGACACTTTGTACTGATGCTTTTGAATGTTGCATCACTTTTTTTAATCCTAGGCCATCTTAAGGCGTATTTTTGAACTAAGACCATGAGCCTTTACCTACAGCTACAGCTGGAGTGACAGAAACAGAAGCAGCCAAATAACCATAATGACATATTTTGTGCCACTGACTACAAGTACTACTTTGGTCATAGGTCATGACTCATAGGAGTCATGTGAAACCTGCCACAGTGTGTAAAGTTTACCACAAGTAAGAGGACTTCAGGTTTTAATTTCTTTGGCTAGCAGGCTGCAGCCGCTCCCACAGTGAGTTCCACGGCATCCAGTGGAACCTTGGAAATCTCAGCATCCAAGTCAGCTCTTCCAGGAATCAAACAAATTGTTCCAGGGAGTCTAAGTATTTGACCATGAAACAAGTCCCACTCTCCACTTAACTGAGGCTAGACGCTCAGAATGTTTGTACCTTTTGACTATGTTCCACATAATAAGCCATATTAAGCAGCCAGCTTACTGCTTTGAAAAAATTTCCTTCTGAAGTCTGCCTGTGTTCTGGGATGCTCTTTATGCAGTCCCTTTATGGCAAAGTAGTAACAGGGAGAAATAAGACCCTGCAAAGTACAAGTCAAATGAATTACATCCAGATTGCCTAATGCCTTAGAGAAGTCACCATGGAGGAAATCATATATTTTAGGCTAGTGTGAGAGACTGTAAAGGAAAACACATTGCTTACATTGCTTTTATATGCTGTCTGTCATACTGCATGAATCTTTAATGTAAGAATGAATATGAAAGTTTTCCTTTAGTTACAGCAGCCTTCATTCTTTATGCCTAAATTCCAGTGACTGTCTGAAGTACTCAAGAAAATGTCTTAATCACAGCATGCCTGTTTATGCATCATGGTATTATGTCTGGTATGTATCATGGCATATCTGTCTTATGGTGAAATTGCATATCAGTACTGGACATCGTGAAAGAATGAATAGACAAAGATTTCAAAATGTGATCCCCAGTACAAGAAAGACATGAACCTCTTAGAGTGGGTACAGAGGAGGGCAAGGAAAATTGTCAGAGGGCTGGAGTACCTCTCCTATGAGGAAAGGCTGAGAGAGCTGGGATTGTTTAGTCTGGGGAAGAGAGGGTTCTGTGGAGACAATATTGTGACCTTTGAATATTAAAGAGAGCTTGAAAGAAAGATGAAGAGAGACTTTATATTGAGACCAGAACAAAAGGGAATTGTTTTAAATTGAAAGAGAGAAAATTCAGATTTGAGATAGGAAGAAATTTTTAATGTGAAGGTGGTGAGACACTGGAACAAGTTGCCCAGAGAAACTGTAGATGCCGCATCCCTGGAAGTGTTTGAGGTCAAGTTGAGTGGGGGTTTGAACGACTTGGTCTAGTGGAAGATGTCCCTGCCCACCACTAGACCAGGAAATTGGCGAGATAATCTTAAAGGTCCCTTCAAACCCACACCATTCTATAAAATGTACATTGCTTAACTGAAATGACCATATTGCTGCTGATCAAACCATACCAGTTTACAACCATTATTCCTCTTACCTTTTCATGTTCTTCGTTTCATTCAAAGTATTTGAGATGTTTTCTATTAGGCCTTGCTTGTATAGCAGTTCATCAATGGGGCCAATTCTAAGTAAGACTGAAAAACATTATTTATAGTTATTTTAATGTCAGACAAGATTTTGAAGTAGTTACCCTTGACTTTATTTGGAAATTAAAGAGAAAAGTTCTTGTCCTTAGTAGAATGTCTGCTGTCACTGGCTAACTATGAACATTTCAGTCACACTGGATGAGATTCATCTCACCTAGTCTGAAGCCATGCTGCAATTATAAGTACATCATACAAGCTGGTTATGTAAGCTACATCTATTCCAGTACATATATTGAGACAGGCGTTTTTTAATTTGTCAGTGTTGGGAAGCGTCCCTGACTAGCTCCTGAAATATACCCAGACTTTGTTTTGGAGAGTTCTGGCTGACCCAGGTCAAAACTACACCAGGGATCACACTAAAAGTTAGACAGTACAGACAATTGCATGCCAGAGGATGAACACATATACTGGCTTTAATGACCTTATTAATTTAAAAATAACTGGAGGTGTTGGAGTGAGATGGGCATTTCCAGAAGTTAATTCATTGCATCTATTGATAACTGTTTACAGCAGAAGAAATTAAGCTGTCATTGGAGATATCTGTGCTGACTGGAATGAAGCTCTATGAAAGAGCTTAAATGTCCAGTTTAGCATAGAAACGTAAATTTCTGTCCATTATTACCCATGCATAGATGGAGTATTTAGTGCTGTCTGCAGAAGTTTGATAAATGTAGCACACAGCAGCTCCACACCCTTCTGCAGCAGCACCTGTCAGACAAACAACTAGAAGGGTATTTTGGGAAAGAGACTAGTGCTCTTTACACAATGAGATGAAGATCTGTGCTTAGCAGCAGTTGTAAGGTAAAGATAGGCACAACACACAAACAGACAGAGAGCAGTGCAAAGGTAGTAATATCAAAAGGAGACAAAAGTTAGACTTCAAATGCAATATTATATACATGTAATATGCTAACTGAAAAACTGCAGAACTGCACGATGTGAAGTGATGAACTGCACGACTGCATAGAAGTGGGTGTGCATGCAAACGTTTACTTTTCTAGTGTAAATGTGCTTTATTTCACTCTTGGTGAGTTGCATGTGGATATCTGCACTGTATAATTTACTCATGTGTTTTGCATTCCTGAGTGATATCAAGTAAATTCTTTGGTCAACTCCTATAAACAGTGCTTGAATCATAAATGAATCAGACATCTCAGATGGCCATTAAGCTTGTGCCTGTGGAAATATGAACGTTTTATATTTGCTGGCATGTGGAAAAGGTCATTATTTAGTCTTCCTAGCCAGATAGATGTATGAAATTTTACTTGCTGGAATGATTCCTTGGCATTTCCTAATATCATGGAACATGCTAAGTATTTCTTTTTTTAACAGAGGACAAAAAGGGAATATGACTGTGTTGCAAATGTTAGTTGGAAACAATTTGAAAGAGAGAACTAAATGTTCATGTTTATCCAGGAAAGGTAGATGGAAACTTGGAACCACAAAGGTGTTTTCAGCTGAGGAGGTCTGCATGATCCATTAAGCACTACAGCATCATTTTCTCAAAAGGCTGGGGCCTCATCCTCCTCCTCTGGAAACTAATGGCAAATCTCCCATTAACTTCAATGGGAATAGTCAGGTCGTAACTCCAAAACTCTTCTCCTCCCCAGGTATCTAAAAAGAACTAAGTGATTAAAGAACTGCTTCTAATTCCTCTGAAACTGATTCTAATGTAAATAAGAGGTGGAGATCTGTTTTCCATGAGACTGTCTTCAGTGGGCAGATCTGTTGATAAACTTATAAAAACTGAGATGCATTCTGTCTGTGGTTATCCAGGGAATAAAGGATTCAACGAGAATCATTTACTAAATGAAACCGTGTTAAATTCTGTGCTTTTTGCTTGTAAATAGGTGAATAATGACAGCCAGAAAAAGTCTGCAAGGCTTGAGAGCCATAACATCCGCTACTAAATCCTTCAGTGATTATTATTGGGAGTGGTCTCACTGAAGCAGAAAACTTCCTATTCCAGAAGAAGGGGCTCTGTTGTAATAGATCTTAATATAGTGGCAGAATCTTGGGAAGTGATTCAGATTTTAGCTGCATTGAATTGCTCTCTGTAGAAGCCTTTTATTTTCCATTAAGGATGTAGGGAACCTGCAGGGTTGATAGTCTTAATTTAGCTCTTGTTAAGAACTCAGAGTTCAGTAGAATGACTGTATTAGTATCATCTGAAAAATGAAAAAAAAAAAAAAAAGAAAAAATGTGAGGAACTGTATTTACTTGAGTAAATACAAAATTATTCCTTCGTTCACCTCATGCACCTCATACTCCGTTTCCCAGTCTCCTGCTGATTTTCCCTCTGTGCTTGAGACTCAGGTGGCATGAAGTAGTCCAGGTATGAGTGTGACAGCCTGTTTGCCGGGATTGAGCTATTCCAGGCCAACTGCATGCCCAGCACAGCAGAGACAACAATGCTGTGCTGCCTCTGAGGTGTGTGCCAGCTTGTGGCTCTTGGAAGCAGTGCCTTGTGTAGTTCTCCAGGCACTGGCAGCATCTGGTGCATTAGGTAGACTGGTGGAAACAGGCCATGGTGTCACCCCACAGCCTGACAGGAGATGATTTATAAAATGACACAGCTGAAGAGGAAAACAAAGAAGAAAAAAAAAGCACTTCTAAAAATTCCATACTTTTTTAAGCATTGAGGTTGTCAGACTGCAATTTACAGATTTTAAGGTCAGAAAGAATGCTTAGGAACTTCTCACTTGGCCTTCATAATAATAGCCTTGAGGACTGCACAGGCATTGTTTAATCCATCTTGTATCTTTATTCTTAGTAAAATACTGAAAGTATGGATTATTTTGATAAGGTAATTCTATTCACTGAGTGCATACCTTACAATGTATCCTAAGAGGTAAAAACAAAGGTACAGGAATGTGATTCTTGATCTTGTTTTTGACTTGGCATAATTTTCCCCTTTCTACTTACAAATCTGACTGTGTACTTCCTTAGATATTTCTATGATAAAATCTTGGTAGGAATTGTAATACTCTTCTATAGACAAGCTATTAACAGCACAGGTAAATAGGAACTTTGATGTTCCCATAATGAGTACAGTAAAATTAATTAGCCTGTTCATAAACTCAATTTTAACTTGCAAAGATTTAAGAGTATTATTAAAGTACTCATGAGAATGCTATTATAAAAGTTAAATAGTGGAAAAATATGCATTTCATTTTGAAATGGTGAGAGAATTAATTATATGTGAAAATACATTGCTCTTTGTATGTGTTTAGTCAAAGGATA
Source organism: Toxostoma redivivum (assembly GCA_013397375.1). NCBI lineage: Eukaryota > Metazoa > Chordata > Aves > Passeriformes > Mimidae > Toxostoma > Toxostoma redivivum. The sequence continues at coordinate 871,015 of VXBI01014101.1, forward strand.
ACCTTAAGTACTCCTCTGAGATATTTTTGCTATGTTCCTGTGTCTGATATACCTATTATTTTTCAACATATGATATGAACATTAAGTTATATAAGTTTTACATGCTTTTACTGTATATAACCCAAGTTACATAAATTCCAGGCCTTCTGACTGTTTGCAATCTTTAAAATGTAATGAGCTGAAAGATTAGCTTTGAGCCCTGGGGCCGGATTGATGTTTTGCTTAACCATTCAGCTGAGAACAGCTTTTAGAGGGATAACTCATGCTGCATCACATCAATAATAAAACTAAAGACCTAGATCCAAGCAGCTATGAATGGGAATTAAGTCTCTCAGAATGTTATAAACTTAAATGAAACAAGTCTTAAACAGAAGGCAGCTGCAGGCACTGGATCTAAACTGCATTAAGATGACATAATATTCTTTTGGAAACAATAAGGCTTCCATTGACGTGTTCTATAAGACAATCCCTCAATGGAAACAAGTAACTAAATTAACATACTGTGATGAAATATGACTCATACTGAAATACAAGTCTCTGTGGGGTTTCCGCATCTGAGAAACATATTCATAAGTAAGACTGTCAAACTGAATGCTCAGTTTCAGGGATATTCTCTGATTAGCTCCCATTCAGAGAAATAGAGAGGAAAGACTAAGATTTTCCACTGATGGCAGTGGAAGTAGGACAGCGAGAACAGGAGAAGGCTGTTATTAAACACATGTGTTTTTGTTGAAGATACTGCTTTTATTGATAATGTTTGTGCAATATTTGTCCAAAACTAATGACATTGGTTCTTAGTTCTACCAATACAGACTATTAAGTCTCTTTTAAATCTTTTGGTGTGATAATATGGCTGCATGGGGTGTCACTAGCATGTCTGTCACTGCTTACACTTCTCAGTTTTGCCTTTCTCAAGCGCTGTGTTGTACCAGTATAGTGATATTGCTGCATGGGAAGGAGGACCTATCTTGAGAAAGCAGAACTTCGAATACAGAGGTCTGTTTTGGGTATTACCAGCTCTGACTGGCTGTATTCAGCCAATCAAGGTCAGGTTGGGTGTGGTCCTAGGCACTCAATCTAGCAGGTGGCATCCCTACCCATGGCAGGGGGTCTGGAACCAGATGAAATTTAAGATCCCTTTTAACCTAAACCATTCTGTGATTCAGAGCATGCCTGTGAAACACAAAAATTAGAGAGAAGATGTCTTATTTCTAGAACTCATTTGTGTGTTGAGAGCACATGACAATAGAGATCAACCAAGACAAAAACACTTCCAGGTCTGTGCTAAAGAGGAATGTTAGGTGCCTGGGAAGCTTCAGTGTTAAACCTAGGGTAGTGGGATTCACACCTTCATAGTTAGGCTGCAGAAGAGAAAGTGAAGGGTTTTTTGCATTTTACTTTTTTTTAAGGAAATCTGAAGGAAGAGAGCTCCTGCTGTATTGTGCTCAACATCAGTGTTTACAACAATTGCATTCAGACAGGATATAAATTCCTGACCTTTCAGGCATTTGGGAACCACAAGGGATATTTTATGGACAAAATTATAGCATTCACAAGCTAAGTATATGAAACTTTTGTCTCCAAGTGCACCATCATCTGTTACAATCAGGTTGATACTCCAGCTCCTCAAGATCCTGTTGTTCAGGTGTTTCTCTGCACTTTGAGCTCCCATCTTCTGTTCTTTTCTCCTGGATTCACCCAGTTTAGCTGGTCAGTGAGCTGCCTATGGCAACTTCACTTAGGTTTGTAGAGGGTTGACTCTGTCTGGTTACCAGGCACCCATAAAAGCCACTCTATCATCTGTCCACAGGTGGACAGGGGAGAGAAAATATAGCAAAAAATAATGACCTGAGCTAAGGACCAGGAGGGATCACTCACCAAATACCATCATGGGCAAAACAGAATCGGCTTGGGGATATTAATTGACTTTATTACCAATAAAATCAGAGCAGAATAATGAGAAGTAAAGTAAATCTTAAAACCACCTTCTTCTTACCCTGCTCCCCAGCTCTACCTCCTCTCTGACAGCAGCATAGGGAGATGGAAATCGGGGTTATGGTCAGTTCATCAAATGTTGCTGCTGCTCAGAGAGAAGAGTCCTTCCTCTGCTCCTCCTTCTTCCTGCCTCCCATGGGAGACAGCCCCCATGAACTTCTGCAATACGACTCCATCCCACAGCAACACGAACTTCTGCAGTTTGGGCCACTCTTTCATGGGGTGCAGTCCCTCAGGCACAGCCTGCTTCAATGTGGGTCCCCCACAGGGTCACAAATCCTACCAGGAAACCCACTCCAGCATGGGCTCCTCTCTCCATGAATCTACAGGTCCCAGCCAGGATCTTGCTGTAGTGTGCGTTCATGGGTTCACAGCATCCTCCTGCTCCAGCCTGGGTATCCTCCATGGGCTGTAGGTGGATTTCTGCATCCCCATGGTTTTCCATGGGTGCAGCTGCTTCACCATGGGCTGCACCATAGGCTGCAGGGAACCTCTGCTCCATCACCTGGATCACCTCGTTCTCCTCTTTCTCCACTCACCTTGATGTCTGCAGAGCTGTTCCTATCACAGATTCTTGCCTTGCTCTTCTCTGGTTCCAATTAAAACTGTGCAGTAACTTTTTTCCTTCTTAAATATGTTATCACAGAGATATTAGTATTATTCCTTAGTGGTTTGGCCCCAGCCAGCAGCAGATCCATTCTGGAGCTGGCTGGCATTGGCTCTGCTGGACATGAGGGAAGCTTCTGGAAGCTTCTCACAGAAGCCACCCCTATAGCCCCCCTGCTACTAAAACCTGGCCATGCAAACTCAATACAAGGTACTTAATATTTGCATGCAGAACTCAAGAGTGTCTTTGGTCAAATATGAAGCAGCATGGACCCATGCACAAGGTCACAGGGATGGCCACATCTTTGCATACTGTTGAGATTTCTGCATCTTGTGCAGGGGCTTGGCAGACCCTGTCTGCTCCTGAATGAGCAGGATGACTGGGTCCTACCAGGGCATCTTGGTGCAGCCAGCTCTGCTGTGATCTCCTTCCTAGGATCAACAACTAATACAAGGAGAGATGGTGACTTTGAGAGGGTTGCAGGGTGCTGTGAATACATCATCAAAAGGAAGCCTAAGAAAACACGGTCCCACTGCTCAATGGGATGAAGGGCGTGGACCAGACCATTGCAGGCAAGGCTTATTGCTTTACACCCTCATGTCTTCCATGTTGCTGAGCTCAGCAGTGCAGTGTGGGCTTGTGAAGTGTTGTCCACAGGTCAGGAGGGGTGAATAGGGAGCATGCAAACAATTTGGAAATATGTCTGTCCATGCAGAAAGAAGAAATATATCCAAAGGGGAGCTGGCTTGATGCCACTGCAAGGTTGCTCTCTGTCACCATGGGAAGACTGATGATTAGACGAGCCTACTCTTTACTGTCACACCTAAGCAAGGATAATCTTGGGAAATTTAGGTAGGTCAATCTCACATGTCAGTGACTTCACAGGTTATACCCAACAGAGGAGAGTAGTAAATATGCTCTAGGGTGGAACAACTTTTCAGGGTGACCTTGACAGGCTGTAAGCCAAAATGTGTGCCATTTTAACAGGGGGAAAGCAAGTACAAACAGCAGCACAATGCCACAGCATCCTTCAATTCTTTCTTCTGTCTGTGTGTGGATGCTGTTCATAATATCTACAGAGCTTATAAATTTGGAGTTTGTTTAGTCTTTACTGTAGGACTTTATAGACAGAAGTACTGTTTGTGGCCTGGTTTGTTAGGGCAAATGGAGCTACCAATGCTAAAATGTTAAGAGAAACAGCAACAAGATTTTAATTTTGTATTCACAGAATACAATGCTGCAGAGTTAAAACTTGGTTTCTGTTGTGCTGTGTGTTTGTTTTTTTTTGTGGGTTTTTTTGTTTGTTTGTTTGGGGTTTTTTGTTTTGTTTTGTTTTAATTTTTTTAAATTCTTAAAAGAAGTAATCGTAAAACTGCAGCTGGAATAAAAGAATCCCTTGAACAAACACCATAAGAATATTTTAAGTAGGAGAGCAATGAAGTGTCAAGCACAGCTGTGCTTTATCTTAAGGTCTGCATAAAATTTACTTTCCCTCAATCCACTAGGAGGTAAATATAAAGGAATCTGCATATGCTATCTTGAATGCAAATCAGGTTTGAATGCATGCTATAAATGAAGGGCAGAAAACTATTTCTTTCTTTGCAGATCTGTTGCCTTGTTTTCTAGAGAATATCATACATGAGGTCCAGGAATTCTCTTTCTGGACTATGGAAAGTGCTATAATGATTTTCTATCGTTTATTAATGCAATCACATCAGCTTTCCCTTTAATTTACAATGGATACTATCTAGAAAGCCACTGTTACCAAGAATTATGATCATTTGGTTAATAATATTTGTTGCCACTTATAAAATATTTCAGTATGTGAGAGAATCAGCCAGACAAAACCAAAATCATAAAATCCTGATTTGAGAATACTTCAAAACACACAAAGCACACTTGATTATACTAAGGGTGCTGCAACTGCAACAACATTTCTTGTAATTCTTTCACAGATTTTTCTGTCTCTGGATCTTAACATCAACAAACTTAGTGAAAATGAAATGTAGCGTTTGGTATGCCGACAAAACTCTGCAGCTGTTGAAAAACCCACAAAATCACTGTTGATCTTTGCATGTAAATGCCTGCATTCCCAGTCCCCCATAACTATATTTGGTTGGTTAGTGAACTGTCAAAGCTTTTACTCTGACTGGAATTAAAGCTGCGACAGATAACTCTTTGTTATAAAACTGAAGTATGCTAAATTGCATCTTTCAACTATATTTCAACATATGGCTGTTTGCAGTAGGGTAGAAAGCAATTTAAGCCGTCATTACTTTTCAGCTCTAGGTCACTGGCTCAAATATGACCTAATCAGTAAAGACTGTGAATCATTTCCATCTGATGGATGTTTAGTAGCTTGTGTAAAATGCGCTGGTAGACACAGTGAAGTTTATTGGGAAAAGGTGCCCACATCAAAAAATCCAATAGTACAAGTCAGCAGATTGGCTTCTACTTTTAGAAGGGAGAAAGAGCTGAACAGGGCTGGAGGCACTTGAGTGTTTCTCAGATAAAAACTCATCAGATTAACACTATGCAAGATGGAGGCACAACTTCTTGAGACTGGGTGATACAGACTCCTGAGATCCGATTTTTAATACTGTTTCCTTCACTGATTTACTGTGTGAGGAAGAAAAAGAGGTAATTTCAGTGCTGTTTTTAATCTAAACCTAAATATTTGACTGATATAGGGAAAAAGTTTTTCAAGACAGACAATGTGATATCTACCTGTTCTTGAGTTCAGATACTGTGTAGTATTTAAAAGTAAAACGTCTATATAATACTAATGATGGGAGATAATCTAATATTGGTATTTTAATTGGCAAGGAAAATGACTGTATAGAGGTCCTTGCTCACAATATTGCAATTTTCACATCTTCCTCACTGATAAACTTTAATTATAAATAAGCCAATATTAGATTTTCTCTGGCATACACCATTAAAATCTTGGCATTTATCACACACTGCAGTTGAATTTGAAATGGGACTTTCATGATTCTGAATATATTCCAGTACCCTGGAGGTATGCTGAAGAATTTTAGATGTAGTAGGGAGATATTCACTCCTTAGGTTTGCTTTCTGCAGCTTCCTTGAGGGACAAAATGGCTTTCTCCTATGTTTCATGTTAAAGTACTATTTTTTTGTGATGTGCCCTTGTTAGCACAGAGCAGTTTGTCTCATATTCCAAACCAAGTAATAATGTGGTCTACTCCTGAATAACCCCATCGCTCCCAGAGTAATCATCACACTGAGTTATGATCTTCATCTCTTCCTCACCACAAAACATCGAAATAAGAACAGTTTTCAATTTCTCCTTCCAAAAGATATTAATTTAAAAGCATTGCCTCTATAAGAAAGACTTGAATCACTAAATGCCTTGGTACCACATGGGAGATACAGTAATTGAACATTATATTGAGCCAATCTTAGGTTTCTACAGAACATAGGCAAAATTGAATTTTGTCATCTTGATGGATAATGCATTGCCTTGGCTCACAGTCAAATATCCACACAGCCATGTTCTCAGTCCCCCCACCACATGATATAGAGGGGAAGATGAGAGAGCAAGAACTGTGGGACAAATAAAGAGAAATCATTTATCAGTTACTAATACAGGTAGAACAGATTCAGCTTTGGGAAATATAACTTGATCTATTGTCAATTGATATAAATATTTGAGTATTGGTTAAGATATTGGGAAAAACAACTTCAAAGAGAAACAAATGTTTACACACTTAAGGAAACATCCTTCCTGCTCTATTCCCAGGCTCAGCTTCTCTCCTTCACTCCTTACTCTTCTCTCCTTGCTAGTTATCACCACAGTTGACACTTGATTCTTTAATTCTAACAATGAGTGTCATGGAGGTGTTATGGTCACAATATAGCAGTTTCTCTGTGCTGCTCCTTCTTTCTCACTCTTTTCATCTGCTCTGGCACGGGTCTTGCATGAGCTACAGTCCTTTTGGGATTATGTGCTCTGCTGTGGAGCATCTCATCCTCCTATGACCTTGGTGTTGTCTCTACTGTTTCTTGCTCTTTTGTGTTTGTTTGTTTTGTTCCCTCCTCTCTCTCTCTTTCAGTCTTCCCTGCTGCCCAGTGTTTTCTGACCTTTCTTAAACACATTTTCACAGAGGCACCACAAGCTTTCCTGATGGTCTTAGTTTTGGGCAACCCGACCTCTTCCCACAAACACCATCTGTGCTGCATGGGTCACCATCCTGCTGCCCCCTCCAAGCCTTGCCACGTACATATAATTTAACATCTTCTTTTAGTGTTGGCAGTGGCAAAATTTTGTTTTATAGCAATGTGAGGGTGGTGTATGAAGGAAAAAGTTGAAGAATGTTTCAGGAAAGTTAGTGTGATTTGAAGAAATATATAAGACATCTGTGATTCAGATTACCTGTTTCTCAGAGACTTTCCCATTGTAAACTAGCCTGCAGTGACCCAAAACCTGTAAAGGACCAGTATATTGAGATTCAAAACCCCATACCTTATCAGGTGAGACAGGAGTATGGGACCTCTGGTGTTTTCACACATGACTGTGGTCACATTCCTGACCCCTTGCTGAGGCCATGGTCTCCTCCAAGGCCCCTGGTACAGCAGTTCTTACTCACCCACCTCTCATGACAGCCTCTTGTCTCCATCCCACCTGCAGTACGGCACTGGAGTTCCTCTCCTCCTCTTCTGAAATTAGCTGGTTGGTTTTTTAGAGGCTGGCACAGTCAAGCCAGAAAAAGGTGCTCTGGCCATTTCTACCTGTCAGTTGCCAAAGGAAGGAGCTAAATTGTCAAAACCTAGACTCACTTCATTGTTCTGTATCTTGTTCCAAGAAGTATTAGAATTCAGCTTATTAAAGTTAAATTGTTTTTTGATATTAAATTATGCAGAAAATTATCTGTTTTCTACTGCTTATCTGTTTTCTCTCTAAGTATATTTTAGAAAGTATTTGGTATAAGGCAAGCACTGAGCATTCTTGTTTTGGGAAAAATATAAAGACTTCAGAAATAAATTGATATTTATCCTTCAGTGTTTTTTGCTATGGTCTTGTTAAAGCCTTATGAACTACCGGACCCCATTTTGACTTAATAATATTCCTTCAAACATCTCTCCCTTTATGAAGTCTGTATAAATTGTTGCCAGATTATATTAATTTTTTAATCCTCATAGGATTTCCTCTCTATCTCTTTTCCAAATCTTTTATTTTTTTTTTTTTTTTGCATTTTACCATTCATGACAATTCAACTTATGGTTTTCTGCCTAATTTTCTGGGACTTTGGTTCTAGACTCACAAAAATCAGGAACAATGTTCTTTCTGACTTCAGTGTGGCAGAGTATATACCTATTTTTTTTTTCTTTTTCTTGTTAGTCTCAATCTATTTGCTTGAAGAAAAGAAAGGTATTTCTCATATTCGTCCCTCCACTGATTCATTGTATATTGACTGGGACATTTCACTGGGAACAGGAACAGCTGAACAGTACCCTAAGGCCTCTCTTAACCAAAACAGTAGAGCACATGCTGAAGTCAGATTGTTCTATTACCTTTTTAAAAATAACTTTATTAAAAAGAGATTCCTCTGTGACTCAATAAGCACAGTCCTTTAGGTGTCACTGAAGCATATCTCCATTCAGCAAAACTGGCCTGGCTCCATTCTAAACAAGTACTTAATATTGACTGGAGACGTGGGTCTGACTGCTTTAGTGAAAGAGAAACACAAAGCTGGTGTGTATATTGTGTGGCAAGAATATTTCGAGAGGTATGTCATTTGAAACTAGCCCAATCTATGTCTTGTGTAATCAGTCTTCTTTCTGCAAGGTGAACTAGGAAACCTCTTGCATAGTGGCAAATAAGGATTAAAATATAATCAGTTCAAACCTTCAGGAAAATAAAGCTTTGAAGGATATGTGACAGAAAATGTGAGGGAATGAAAAGCAAATGTTCATCTGCCTTGAATGCAGAATGGATGCCACAGGGAGAAAGGCTTTAGGCAATGTTATTCTGCCCTGTGGCAGTCAGTTTCTATGACACATTGAAACAAACAAGAAATCTTCTGTCAAAATATTTTTAATGGCAAATTACATTTTTTTCAGACTGAATATCTCTATTGAATAACATTGGATTTATTGATTAAGGTAATGTATAGTAGTAACTAATGAGATTCTTTTTAGCCATGTGGTGCATTTTGGGTGCCTCATGGATCTGTGTGTGTCAAGACTTTGTGCTTGCCATGATAGATAAATGTTCCTGTGGCTCACCATGGTCTCCTGTCTCAGTCCTTTGCTACAGTACAGTGTGGGAGATGAATTCCAGCTGGTAAGCCTAATTTAGAGACAATACTAATGCAGTTGCCTGTGAGCCATTTGTGCTCAGACTGACTGCAATTTCTATCCCAGATGAATTTTGAATTATCACTGTAATGTCACTCAGATTACAGCCATTTTAATATACTGAACTATGTCAGGGTACAAGCACAAGTAATGAAATTTAATCATCAGTTATCAGGATACTTGCTATATCTTCAGCAGGGTACAGCTAATAGTCTCCCAAACAATTCCCAGTCATAGAATGGGAGCTAGCTTAGCCAAAATCCAATTCCCAACAGGGAGTTTGGATAGGATATCTTGTTTTGGATTTTGAAGATTCAGGCATGGCCAAACTGTGCTGTTTGTTTTCTGGGTCAAATAATTCATTGTAATACCATTTAATTTTTTTGGTGTGGATATAACCTTAGTCTTCTATGTCTTAGCCTTGACAATCCTACAGTACATCTTTGAAATAATCTGTCTTGACTTCATATCCTTATGTAAAGGAGAGAAGAAGGAACGGCTGAGGAAGATTGAGGAGGATTTACTTCTTTTAATAACAGCTCTGGGCCCTTGCATGTCAGCAGCATGTGCTTTTTTTCTTGCTATCTACTTCATACCAGGATGCCTTTCAGGGATGGTACAGGAGCTCAGACAGGCTAAAAATACATACCTGAAGGGTTTCTGGGACATAAAAATGATGATGTCTGTACTCTGAGGGCCAGCTAAAATTCTTCTCTTACTACAATTTGGTCCATAACTAAATGCTGAATAAAAGTGCCCTTGAATTATGTGAGATATTTTGAAATGGCTGCATACCAAATCACTCTGAATGAGAGGCTGAAGAGACAAAGCTTCAAGCTAAAATATCTCCTGAAGAACATCAAAGTTGACGTGCTATCCCAGGCTGAGAAGCTTTGCCTCTGACCTCATTTAAATTCCCAACAGTTCTTGCCCAACCTTATAGCAGTGTAAGGGGAAAATAGAATAGAGAGAATTCCAGGAAAGGAGGCAATTTCCTAACTGACTTTACAAAAAGCAGCAGTCTCTCTGTTCCCTTTCCTTATCCAAACTGTCCTTCATAGCAGCTGGAAGCAGATTACCTTGCTGTCAAGGTCACCACTTGCTTTTAGTACCACTCTTCTCCCTACTCAGTTATTTAATCCTATGGTAGGATCAATCCTGCTCCAGCCAGGCTCTTTCCTTCTTCCTTAGGGTGACATAATTAATTGCTTTTTACAATGCTAAGAATACTTAATATCTTCTGAAACAGTCCTCTCCTCTAAGCTTAGCAGCACTTCCCTGAGACTGGGAAGAGAAGGTATTGTTTCTTTCTATATTTCTGCTATTTTTTCCCATCCTTAAGTCATTTGTGATCCTAAAAGATTCAATAACTGCTAGTCTAGTACAGCTGTGCTTTAATCTGTTCAACTATTCAAAGTCTATCTTAGTCTAAAGGTGGAAGCATAATTTCAAAGGTGCAATGATCCCTTTCCCTAAACAGTAATAACAATGTAGTAGCACAGTTGGAATGAAGGTTAAAGAAATCCACACATTTGGGAATGAAGGAGCTGAGCTACTTACAGCATTATCATTAAAAGTGTATGCCTTCTCTGGTAGACAGACCCTTAGATTTAACTGTGTTGTGTTCAATCTCTAATATTCATTCTGATTTTCTTTTCTGTGGCTTTTAAAATTTTTATCTGCTCTCTTTTCCCAGGATTATGGGCACAAAAATAGTTTACAAGTTCCATGTCAAAAAATCAGACCTTTTGATTGCTTTGTGCTTTACGGACAGGCAGACAAGGAAATGAAAAGGATCCTGGGTGAGTCCCTTAAGAAGTAGGAATGATAAAAGAAAGGCAGAATTTTTTATGAAAAGAAAAGCAGGAAGAAAAAGCTATTGATCCTTATGTGACTAAAACCAGACTTCAAAATCATTTGAATTTTGGGAGCCATTAGTTGGTAAAAAAACCAGAGGAGCACCTAGAATTTTATCAAAGCCATTTGTGCCAAGGATTTAGAGCTGGATTGTAAAATGGGTGATTGTCAAAGAAATGGCCAGGAATGAATAATTGAGGAAATGGAGAATAATATCTCTTTATAGTCAGTATGCTGAAAGCCTTCCAAACATTGCAGAGATTCTCATCTACTCCTGTTCAGTGAAAAAGCACAAGCATGGCTTTAAAAAGACTGTGTGGAATATAAACATTGCCTATTAGGATTATTTCTGAGACAATTCCTCTCTGTTCCTCTTCCCCTGAATATCAACTGCATGCACTAGGAAGGCAAAATCTGAAGAATGTGTTTTAAACTGCAGATAAATGTCATGGCCCAGATCCTTCTGTGCTCGCAGACATAGATTTTGGTCCTTGGTCTTGACTTTCTTTGAAGGCTACTGCTTTTACATGCCTGCAGAGACACCTGCCCAATGCAAGCTTTCTAATCTGCCTCAGTCAAAATGAGGTTACCCTGACTAGGAATTTGATAATTTGTTTTATCTCAACTACAGCAGGTACAGTAGTTTCCCCTTCAGCAACTCTGCTGTGAGATTGGATAACCTTCGAGATAAGGGCATGATAAACAGTTGGTGACAGGCTGAGAATGGTAACTTATTCCACCATCACAGGGCTGCTTCTGCATAATCCCCATCTGCTTATATCTCTATTTGTTTCCTACAGTTACCATTTACAGGCAGCACTTATGGTATGAGTTCTGTTCCATATTCTGGGAAAAAATATGCAAGTACATGGCAAATACAATCCACGACAATGAATGATGGCATGAAACAGGCTGGAATTCATAAAAATAATCCTGTTAGTACTCTTTTTTTCTTTTCTTTTCTTTTTTTTTATTTTTATTAAAAAAAAAACAAAACGAAAGTTTTATTTTCCTGTGGCTACCGCAACTGCATCTTCTTAAATAATTTAAGGATACACTTACTTCAGCATTGATATAATTTCAGGGGATATACTGCTGTACACATAAGGAGGTTTTCAAAGCTCTTTTAAGAAGCTGAGTTACTGGTTTCTTTAGTGCACTATTCTTTTCCTCTTTGTGGCAAAGGAGATGATATGTCTAAAATCCTTAGGTGGCTTTGAAAATCATGTTGGCTGAAATATTCAAAATTTTGTTTATTTTTCTAAGCAGACCTAGTAAACAAGGTGATTTGGAAAAATATTTCCATGGAACTTGCATTCTTCTGTTCAAAAGCTCAAAAGAAAATATTTCTCTTGCATTTAGAATTAAAGTTCTCACAAAACTTCCTAATGATAATGAGAAAAATCTGAAGTCTGAAATGTCAGGAAATATGTTAAACTTTGTGAAACAACTCAAAGAATTTCCTTATAATTTCATTACCCATTGTTTCCTTTCTGTGTTTTTAAAGACACCAGCAAATTTTTAGTGTTAAATCACTACATCATGAATTTGCTTTATTTCCCATTTTTCTCTGCTTTTTGAATATCTGTTATCACAGACTATTTATTTATGGAAACACAATTTTGGGTGAATCACACAAGATTTAGGTTTGAATTTGGGACTGACCCCATATGTTATTATATCCGAAATAAATGCATTAAAAAGAAAAAAAAATCTTTTATCCACTTAAAATTAGCTTTAGTTTGGTTTGGACTGTTTGACTTGCCTGTGGGAGTGTAGATTTTCCAGTATTGTTCATCAAAATCTGTAATTCTCCTCCGTTCAACACTTTTTATTTAGCCTGAACTGTAGTCTTCTTTGAAGAGTATACTGAGAAGTAAAAAAAACCCCAGAGTTCTTTTGACAAAGAAACATTAAGAAAATAGAATAAAATTGCAATTAATTTAGATTGACAACTTTAAAATCATCTACAATCTAACTGTTTTGAGTTTATTTATGAGAGTCTGAACAGGTAGCTCAGTTTTTCTAAGAGAAACCAGCATCTTTTCTGATGTGTGAGGCTGAGAATTCAGAAAGTAAAACACATACAAAATATCAAGGATGATGAAACTAGCTTAGTACTCATCGGAGATTGGTAAGCCCTGTTTGTGCTAAACATTTGGAAATATTTTTCCTAAAACCCTTCCAAGTGCCGATCCTGCATTTTCCATAAAGGTCTTGAAAAAACGCTCCTTTCAAATAAATTCAATATATTTTTGAGCTACTTTTTGAATATTTTAAAAATCTTAATGCAAGGCTGAAACCCCACACTATCTCTACATGACTGAATCCCTACCAGTTGCAGTAATTCTCTCTTTTAGTTTTGTAGGGGAGAGTGGAACTGCCTAGAGTGGAACTGTTTGTGACTAATCAGTTTCTAAGCTCACAAAGGAAATATATTTCCTTGTATTCAAGGTGCTGTGCTCCAGATGTGTACCTCTCAAATTCCTGCACTCCAGGCATGGGACACTCACACAACTTGGAGGGTGTCAGTGAAACCTGGACTGCTGGTGCATGAAATGCAGGCAGAGTGGAGGGAGGCAGAGCTGTGTGAGTGGGCTCTGCAGTCACTCACCTGCTGGCAACCTGTTAGACTTCTTAGATTTAGCTGAAGTACAGGTGGACACCTTAATAAGAACTGAATTAATTAATTGAGCTCCAAACTGAAGTATAGAAGAACATTGTTCCAGAGGTAACCGATCATCAGCTGCTGTAAATAGTTTAGGCTGCTGGTTTAAAGAGAAGAAAATATAAGGAAACGAAACTTAACGGTAATATTTTTCTTCTGTAGATGGCACAAGTTGAGAAGACCAAAGTTTGGTCTTCTCTAATTTATGCAGTCTTTATGCCTTAAAGGCACTTTACACAGATGTTTATTGTTTGGGAATAGGGGATGTTAGTAACCAAAGATCTGTCTCCAAAGAATGTGTCTGAACCAGCCACTTAGTTGCCAAAATCCACTTTTCAGTGGTACAAGTTGAAATTTTGGGCAAGAATAAAACCACTATCAATGACTGTGAATGGCATAACTAACATTTACATTGGTTTTCCATTTCCTTTCTGAATTAAAAACAACTCCAAACCCAACCAAATAATGAGCAAATTTAATAAAATACCTGTCCTCTTCATTTGCACAGGGCACAAAGAGTATAACAATTTTCTTCTGTGCAAGGCTTTTGGTCTTGTTGCTGTGTCTTGCTTTGTATTAGATACTCCCAACCTTGGATCAGGCAGACAGACTCAGGACCACCTCTTTCTAGTTTTTAACTTATGAGAGAAAATTTTATAAAATGTCACATGTTGAGCAATTTTCCAAAACAAGAATGATCAAAGAAGCTCAGGACTGGAGAGTGGGAAGCAAACAAATGCACAGAGGGGTGCTTGCAGAACCTTTGAGATTTCTTTTTATAGGTCTAGGCTCAAACTGCTCATTTAGAGACCCCAAAGTTAATTGTCCAAATTGAGATTCATATGAAAGTTTGCAAAAGACTAAACACCAAATCTGGCTATATAGAAAGAGCACTGGTCTCTGAAAGATAATGAAAAGCACATTTGCTCCAGGTTTCTGTTATCATCTTCATTATCTGCAACCTTTGTGCTGACATCTCTGACCTTTTTATCAAATATCATGTTTCTAAGCTACCACCAAGAGAAAGAAATACATTTACCCAGGTGTTCATTTGTCTAGAGGTCCCAGATTTCAGAAAAGGAAGCCATTCATAAACTTGTTATGTTAATCAGTAGGAAGGTGAAAAGAAAATGGGGAAATTGGAAGAAGGAACTAGAAAACTTTTCCCCACATCTCTAACTCCTCTTTGAGCCACATCAAGAAACAAAGCACTTGGAGTGAGTGGCCTTTTTATATTTTAAGCAGCAGAGTTCAGTGTCCATGTTTTAAGCATCACCATTTAAGAATAAGATGCAGGTTGCTCGACAGGGAGGAACACTGCACTTGGGTATAACCATGCCTTGGGAGGCTGCCCACTGCCCCATTTTGGGTATCAAGGACTGGCATCATCTCCATGACTATAAAGGGAAGAGGTTTTTCAGAAAAAATATCCTTTTAAAGGTAAAAGTACCTTGTAAGGAAGAACTTGGTGTTACTTAAAACCTTTGAAAACCCAAAATATTTGGTAAAATAAAAGGCATATTAATGGAAATCCAAAGTGTGCACGGAGATCTTTGGATTGCCTAATTCAAGAAGATTCACTTTCTGGATGTCTCTTGCAATAGCTTTTCTTCAGAAGTAATTTTTCTCAAATTTGTTTCAGATCAAAAAAAATGTTCATTCATGTACCCAGATTCAAGGATAGGGTTCTTGAGCTGACTCTTAGAAAAATATCCAAATGTCTAAAATTTCACCACTCCACTGTCCCTGTGCAGTAATTCACCCCTTGGGTCATCCCACTAAAACCAAGAGAATACTTTCAAATTAAGCATGAATAAGATTCTGACCCTAAATGGCTTGCCAAGAACACAGAAAGAGTCTGTGGCACTCAGCCCAGGTTTCTCAGAGAATAACAGGGTAAACTGGCTGGGCAGTGAACATCTTGCAGAAGACAAACCATGGAGAAAGACTGCAAGGGGACACACTGTTGGAACATATCAAGCATGCAAGTCTGAAGAGACACATTTTTAGAAAAGCTGGCTGTACCAATTAAATTAACCCTTGAAATCCTGTGTTTCAAGGCCAGCACTCGTGCAATTGGTAGCATGAGCCAACCCTGACTTTGGTAGCCGGGATAATACTTGGGTAGGAAAGGATGATTCATGAGTGATCCCTCTACTCTAGCATGGGCATGCATCCAACTTCATGGGCTTCTTTCTAACATCAGCCACAACAACTCCTCTCTTTTTAAAAATAAACCTCTTTATTCTGACCAATAAAAGGAAATTTACATCCCTTTCCAAGATCTCTTTCATATCCCTAAAAAGATAAACAGTGAGAAGAAAAACCAAGAGTTTTTCCAGCTCATAACATTTTTAAGGGAAAAGAATAAATAAATGGTGTTAATCCTCAGACTTTATCTGTATAATGAATAGAACTGGAATCTGAGCAGCGTCCCATATTTTTATGGGACTGATATTTGCAGTCCGTGAAAATACCTTGAATTTCTCTGTTTTCTGCTGCTGTAGCTCATTCCAGATATAAATGACAATCAGGTTGGAATGGGAAATTTCTTTGCAGGCTCTCTGAGAGGTAACAAACAACATCACAAGGCTCAAGGCTCTGAAGAGTACATCCTTATAGTCTGAACTTCCCTGTAGATACATGGTGACCTGAACTCTGCATTCACACAAAATGTGAAAGACTTCTGGGCTGTTCCAACTGTGAATTGGGATGTGTGAAAATGATCAGCACAAAAGCAAAATAGAAATCTTGCAATTCACTGGTCATAACAGCCTGACGCACAATGGCAGTCCCAATAAGAACTATGTGAGAAAAAGCAATTCTGTTTTGTGAAGGAATTAATGACAGAAATGATGATTTTTTCTACTAAAGTAAACCTAGGTTTTTACAAGTGTGATCCTTCTAACAGCTGACCCAGAGTCACCAGCCATGGTGACTTGTGCAATAAGCTGGAGCCATAAATGCTGGTAGCCTGTGGGGGGTCAGGTGCTGAGGAGCAATGAGTTTGAAAGTTAGACTCTTGTCCCCATGTTGACTGGGAACCTCTAAGCTGTAAGAGCCTACAAAATTTCCTGAAAGGCCATCTATGCAGCATTTCACCTGATGAGGTGAAATCCAGGATTCCCAAAATCTCACTTGTCTACCTATCCCTCATGTGCATTGTTGAGGGACTAGGTGAGGTGGCCAGAAGCTGCACAGTCTGTAAGCCCCTCTAGGAGGTCTGATCCTGAGGGAAACTTTGCTCCATGCTGTTTTGAAAGGTCTCCACAGAACATTTTTATTTCTGTGAAAGAATATTCCTTGGCATAAGACTATTCTGCTGGAGCATTTCTGACCAGTTCAAATGCTTTTCAGCTGATTCAATTCATACATCTTTCATTTTTCGAGTATCTCTAAAGGTAAAAACTTTCTTATAATGCTTAAATGAAGGGTAATTCCAATGAAGTCAATAGAACTGCACTAATGGGAACCTGTTACAGAAAAGTTCACATTCTGTGATTTCAAAACTGCTGCAACCCTCAGAGTGACTCACAGCTGTCACCATGTAGAAGACAAAGAGGGCTGTCAGGTTATGAGAGTGCCACTGAATGGCCCAATCCCCACTGAAAGTTACAGGCTGTAATATCCTTCCAGGTAATATATAGCGACATACTCATGTACTGATGAAAATCTATTGTTTAAATGAAGGAGAATATATTGCTATGAAAGATTGGAAGACTTATTTCTGACACTTTATCAAAGCTAAATGACATCAGGAATAAGAGAAATAAAGGACATGGTGATAATTAGAAATTAAGAAATGACTTATTGCTGAAAACTGAAAATATGTTAACTACAGTTTGTAGTAATTAGCCAAATTACTGAGTTTGATAGTAATAAATGCAAATAATTATAATTATTTATAGATGGACAGAAGTATAATCATTAAACATGCCAAGGATATTGGACACTGAAGAGTAATTTAACTGGATACATCCTGCTTTATACTTGCTCTTCATTATATTTATTAGTCATTTGAACATGTGTTTAAAATTATTTATGAAAGCATTTTAGTCCTATAATTAGGATTAATATTGAAAGTCACAATAATTGCTCCAGCAAAGTTAGAATGAGAGTGCTGTGCAATCGTATATGCAGGACTCAACCAAACAGCCACTCAATCTATTGCTCTGCCGAATTAAAATACAACAGTTATGGCTTTAGACATGACTGATTTTTTGTTATTTTATATTTTTTTTTTGTTTCTCTGGTCAAAGTGGAGGTGAGGATGGGCAATTTGGGCTGGAGGTTCCAAAAATAAATCTGCTTTGAATTTTCATCTAAGACTCCTCAACAAATTGCATTTGTCTTGGCACAAAGTACTGCGTTCAAGTGGAAAATAAGGGTTTTGCTAGACCTCAAGAAATGCAGAAGAAATAATGGAAGCATTTTTAAAGCTGATAGGACCTGTTGCTTTCCCCTGTTCCTGTATATTTAGTTCTTGGGCAGCTGGGATAGAAGAGATCCAGTGGCAAGTTTGCAGGTAACACAAGCTGTAGGTATGAAAGGAAGGGCTGAGCTGAATTGTGCTGGTAGCTGTTCATTTGTTCAATAGGAATAAAAACCTTCTGAAGCAGGATGGAGGGAATTGCTCCTCAAAGTCCATCCAGGCTGCTGGCTGTATAAATAATTTGAGAAGTAGGCTTGCTTGTAAATTATCTGTCTGATTTTGGGTAAAAGTGAGTGGCATAATGATCAGGCAACAGCATCTTCTGCTTGACTGTGGCATATCCTGGCTTTGAGGAAAGACAAAAATATCTCTAGCTAATGATGAGGACACTTGTTGAACAGGTGGATAATATGGGAACCTGTTCCCATACTGAGGAAAGTTTGGCAATGATGTAATGCAAAGCAACCTCAACCAGTAATATTGGGAACATCCCCTCTTTTCTCACCCTCTGGGTAAGGGAGATGCAGGTGATTTGTGAACACAAGAGCAGGAAAAGCCAAATTTCAAGCAACCTCCATTAGCCTTTGGCTATAAGGTAAGGGGGACTCTGACTTCAATGTTTGTTGTTAAATCACTACAGTCTTGTGAGGAAACTGTTTGGCAGTTGCAACTGTTAATGCTTATTCAATGCAAACATAAAATAATTTTGAGTTCACCTGGTCTTTATTTATGGTGAAGGTGCTATTTCTCAAATATAAGTACAGTGTCCAGATGCAGCTGAAACGTCTTAGCAATTATGTGCTTATATGAATAAAAATTATTAGTTTAACATCACAAAGTAAAACGATTTGAGCAGGCAATAACTTCTTGATATTTTAAAAAAACTTCAATTTTTTTTACTTTTTTATTTGTATTTCATTTATTATGTAATTTGCATAATAATTTGAGCATTCCTAATTTCTTTGCCCTGTCTACACTGATTAATTTTTGTACCTGCTTGTAAGATCTTGCTGAAGTAAACAGCATCCCACCTGCACTGTATTGTTTGCCAAACCTTTAGTTCAAATTACGTTTACATTTAGTTCAAAATGTGTTTGACTTGATCATAAACAGCTTTGGGGTTTTTTTGGAATGGACCAGCATTTTTTTATAGACTGTATGTTTTCTATTGTGGCTTGACTGTTCTTCATGTAGTTTCTCTATTTTTTACCCTCATGTGAAATATATTTTTAAACTGAAATTTCAGCTACCACAGTGAATTTGAGTTGGAACAAGTAGATGAAGTAATATGATAAAACATTACCACAAGAGAAATCGGAACATATTTTTCCCTTTAACAGTTAATTTCTCTTTAGGTTGTACTCTTATATGTTTACATAATTTAGGCAATACAAGCAGTGTGATAGAGATGGGTGAGTTCTCATAAAGAAAAACAGACACAATTATTGACTTTGATTCTTGGGCAAGTTGCTGTTGGTACCTTGCCTTGAAGGGGCCTCTCTGTGTGCATGGTTCCCATTTAAACTGGTGAATATGTTAGCTGCTCTAATCACCAGCTGGTGCAAGCACATCTTGTTATGTAGCCATACCCTGCCACTGGCCAGATCCTCTGGTGATCACATTTTGACTTTCTTTTGTGCAGCATGGGGGTGATTTGTAACACTCACAGTTTTAGGTGAGGTGAGCCAGCTACAATTGACTTTAAATCCCTTCCTCAGGAAGGCATCTAACAAGGCCTGGTGCCTTTTTGTGAACTTGTAATAGGCAGCAGCTGCTGGCCTGGATCTCAGCATCCAGATCTTGCCATGGTGTAACTACTGCTGTAAACTGGCTGTGTCCTGATGTGAGAGCCAGCCACGGCAACCCGGCTCTACCAGGAAATTCCTGGAGTGCAGAAGGAAAGAGCCAGTGGTACAATGTCACCACAGGTAGCCCTCATCCTCCCACAATAGCTGTCCCTTGCCACACTTCCCTCCTCAGCTTTGCACTGGTGGCATGTTAAATAGACCCATCTTTTGCACAGATGCATTCAATCTATTGGGGGCAGCTATTGATTCTAATAGCATTTTGCTCTTCAGTTACTCTTGGTTTGGCTCAGACTTTTTTACCCCTTTTCCTATGTAACTTGGGTGTCAGTCATTGAGACTTTTGTTGTTGGTGTGGTTTACATTCAGCCATTAATATATCTCAAAAACTTGAATCCATTTTCACTTCCCATCCTCATCGTGGAAAGATCAACAATACCCCCATGGGGGATTTTCTGCTCCTCACCATATGTACAATCTTTTTTTTATTTTTGGAAAAACCACCACACAAAACAGGATGTGGAAATGGTTCTGTAAAAAGAAACCAACAAAATAAGCAGTTCCTTCTACTTTATTGCTGTAATTATAGACTGTGCATACAGGCTTTCCTACATTTGCAGATTATTTTTCAAGACAGATCTTGGATCACATTTTAAATTGGAACTAGAAGTGAATATAAAATGTAAAGCTAGACTTTTGCAAGTCCAATGTTATTTTTCAATCAGTGTTCTTAGCAGTAATGCATTTGAAGAGCTGATTTCAACTTCTGGCTTCAAAAAAGTCCAAGTGAAATGCTTTGAATCGGAGTTTTTATATATTCCATGTTATGTTGCATATGAATGCTTGGAGGTGCCATGGGCTGGAATTTCTGAGTACATCTGATATCCATGGATAACATCAAATTCAGGGCAGTTGTATCAGCTCTATGTACTACCCAAAATTACATTTTATTTGCAGGAGGCCTTTCCACCAAAACACGCTAAGGTCTGATATGAGTCTTAAATACTAATAAGACATCATCTAAAAATGTTGTAGACCCAAATATTTGTATAGAGAGAATATTTCTTTAAGGCTGGGTTTAAGAGCAAGGGAAAAAAAGCAGAATGTCTCAGATCAGAGGCCAGGGCATTCCAGAGAGCAGCAAAAACAATGGCAACACCTGTTGTGTGGAACACCCCCCTCCAGCACAGCCTTCCCCCTGGCTGTGGGATCAGAGTCCCAGAGACATCTGTGGGCTCTAAGCCATGAAGTTCAGAGATATAACACAAGAAGATGTCAATAAAATAACTGGTTGGCCATTCTGATTGCAATAACTTTCCAAAGGCTTTTCCTGGCTTTCTTATATTTTTATCTGCTTAGGAGATATATCATACAGTGCTAACCCAGGTAAAGTAAATATTGATTCCAATCACTGAGATATTCATCAAAGCTTCCCATGTAGACTGTTTCCTCCACACATCATTCTTTCTCATTATTCTAACTTAATATTGACATTTCTTAGTTGTATCTAAATGATTGTCTTTGAAAATTGACATTTCATCTAAGACTCTAAGGCACTATAATTTCTTTTATTTTGGTCTGGTACCATAAGCTTGAAATGGAGTCTTTCTGGCACGAGATAAAAAAAATTACCCAAACAGGATATCACATCTCATAAAGAAACTATGCATATTACACAAGGTTTCAAATGTAGAAACAGATACTTACCACTTGTGCCTCAAAATGTAACAAAGCATTTCAAAACAGCAGTAGCTACATGCACACAATTTGTGTTTCCTCAATATCATCCAGAGGCAGATTTTTACAGAACAGGCTATATTGTTTGCAAAAAATATGGCACTTGCTCCTGGTTAGGACATATTACTGTTATGTACAGGAAAACTGTGTAATTGGTTCCTACTCAAAAGATGAGACCTTCACATAACCTTCAGGTGCCATAGTCATAATTTTTTACAAGCCTAGTTCATTCAAGGAAAATCTGCTACAGTGCTGGAAATCACCAGATGGTGCTGTTAAAGATAGGCATACAAGTTCTGCTCAAAGGAATATGTAGTCAATCACATCTTAGAAGAAATACTACAGGAAGAATGGAGAGGAGTTTTAAACAATTTTACTTGTCCATCAGTTCACCTCATTCCTGATTTCTGTCTGACTTCTGAAATCTCTATCCTGAGTGCACAGCAACAGCAAAGATATCTGTGCTATGAAAATGCACTGCAGAACACATTTACAGGTGTGTTTATAGAGTGGGAATACTCAGTGGCCTGTGCCTCTGGTGAGAAGGCCATTGAGGACATTACTTAGCTGCTCCCAATACTTATGGACCAGATCAGGAGGGGAGCTGACTATGTTTGCTCTATCCTGTATCATTTCTAGCACTGCAAACAAAGGAGTTCTGTTTGTTCCAGTAACAGTGGTGTTAACCTTTTTGTGATGTGAAATTACCCAATCCCGCAAGACCTTTTTATTTAGACCACAGTACTGCCTCCAGTGGTGACAACTTTTAGACCACAGGACTGGATCATATGTAAACCATTGTCCTACAGCAGAAATTCTTCCCAGTTAATGACAGGCTCTTTGAGCTATCCTTCCCTTAAACCACTTAAAAAAATTATAAAAGGGAGTTCATAGTTTATTCCTGCTGTGCAACACTTATATCAACCTCTGAACTTCCGTTTTTCTGGACTGAGCAAAATGGGTGCACTGTTTCTCTTTATAAACAAGTTGTTCCCATGATCTGTGGGAATGTTTATATCTCAGAACACTCCATGTGCAGGTGGTGACCTGCAGGAGTAAAGTACTTCCCATTGCACCCAAACTGACCCTTTACAAGTTAGCAACATACATCTCCAAAATGGGACTTTTGTGTCTTGAATTGAATGATGTCTATCAGCCCAAAGACTGAATCCTCAGCATCTGAAACCTTGGTCTGCTTCAACACTGACAATATTAAATACTCAGAATCTCCATTTACAGACCTGTTTGTGTTCTGATTTGGCTTATTTTAGCAGAAATGTCTTGAAGTCCTGTGGTCTTCCAGGAAAAATATTATGTACTTAATATAGTTCTCTAACTTAAGAAATTCAGAGTGATTAATAAAAATAACAGCAAACTGAAAAATTTTCATATCTTATGAAATAAAGTTTTGTTGCAGTCTTCAGTTTAGCAATGTGTAAACTGAGGACAAACCATGTTAAGCATCATGAAGAGACATGAGAATTCCCAATAACCTGGACAGTTTTCATTTTCAAGTCTTTTCTCTAACCAATATATTTACTGTAATCAGACTCCCTGTAGGATTCAGATTGTTGCAGGAAAACAATTTATTTTTAGCAGAAAACAAGCTATTAAACTTTTTCTTTATCCTGTTCATTGTAAGAAGCAGTGAACAGACTTTATATCTTTGTTAATGAATTTTCCTAAGTGTTTTGGAAATGAATGTTCTCAAAGAGGGATGTGGAACACACAGAATCAAGAATAACCCTTGTATTCCCAGAAGTGAAATGTTGAAGAGATTAAGCCTTGTTTACTGTGTGTGTCAGGGAAAAATGAATCAAGTTCCAGCTCAACACACCAAATATTCTAGATGGTCTTTCAAGATCTGGTGTTTTCCCTGAAAAGAAGATTGAATTTTGCTGTAAAATATGATTTCATTGTCTGTGTCGAAGTTATTGGTGATGGAGAGGATAGCTGATTGGATATGTTTATTCCAGAATGCAAATGCTGTGCTATAAGTGGACTTTATCTACAGTGGATAAAACTCGTTTGCAAAAGAAAGGTAGCATTTATCCTTGAATGTGAAGCATTGAATGTGAGGCATAGAATATTGGCTATAAATAGTTAAAGAGCTATTGTGTGCAAACTTTCCCTGTAGGTAACAAATAATAATCAACTATCTTTGGAAAATTTACAAGATTTCTTCTGGATATTTAATTTTTCCCCCAGAAGGAAAGATAGAGAACCATTTTCTGAGTGTTTTTTTCTTCTCCAAATCAGGGTCTAAGAAGGATGGAATTGACTGCCATTTACATTCACCCGTCTCTTTCCACTGAGTATTAAAACAGCCAAAGAAACAGCCATGATGAGTATGTGAGACAAATCCCACTCTAGATAAAGTCCTAATGTTATTCTGTTGATCATTGTGTTCATTAATCTTACATTAGGACATGTTTTATTTTTTCTGATACTTGGGTTTATATATACAACAGAGAAAGTCAAATTCTGTCATTTCAAGAATATTTAATTTGTGTGTGTTATGAAGCTGAAGTAAAGAATTGTCACACATGGCTACAGATCTGGGGAGGCAGCCCAGTGTCTACGTGTCCATCCTTTTCTGCTAGAGATATGAATGTCACAAACATACTTATATAGTTGTTCCTTTATTTTTAGCTACTGTGAAATGTGAATTTCTTCTCTCAAAACCTTTGTTTGCTTAGACAAAAAAACAGTAGGAGATTCATCTTGATTTCACAATATGATCCTTTCCTTCTAAGAAAAACACATTTTATTCCAAAGCCAGAGAGACATTCTTACAGAAACCCAATAGCATTTCAGAGTCAGAGCTACAGCACCAGAAAAGAGAAGTAGTATCCTGATTATTTTCTCCTTAAGTTAAACAAATAATTTATCCCAAAGCATGTACACTTTGGGATTGGGTCTTAAAGAAGACATAGCTATTGGGGGATCAAGAGAGCTAATGGATAGCAGGCTGTAGTGGTTTTGGTTCACCAATTTGAAAGAGTAAGAGACTTCTTCAGTCTAGGCTAGGGCAGGACAGTTTGAATCATGAGCCTGCTAAATTCTGGCTATAATTTCACAGTGACTTAAGGATTACCATATGTGGTGGAAGACAAGTAGCATGGAAAGACTTTCATTAGTTTAAGCCATCTTTCTAAACAAAATCAGAATCATCCACACTGGGGATAGTCCCTGGCTTGTGCTGAGGCCTGCCCTCAGTCTGGGTGTAGTTTGAATTTGGAGGAAGCTGTACTGGAGGTGCAGCAGGCAAGCAGCAGCACGGATGGATCAGGCAGGAGAGCTCGGTCCGAGTCTCAGCCAGGTTTGATTTACTAACATAGGTGCAGCCAAACTCACCAGGTCCATGAGAGGTGGCTCACTTATTGAGTGATGAGGGGTTATGAATCACTTCTCAGTTTGTGGGGGAAGATTTAAAATTGTCTTTCTTCATCAGATGAAAATAATCTTCCCAAAGTTTATTTTTGCACAATGTCTTCCCAAGCTGTGAAGAAGTATTTAACACATCACCTGGGGACTGTTGCCTGGTTTGCAGGGTTAGTTGTGGACTTTGCTGTGGAGCTGCTTAGAAATCTCTAAAGAGAGATCAATTTGCTTGATTTCTGCCATTTTCTATGCCAGAAATAGTACAAGTAAAACTAGTCGCATTCAAGGCTGTGTCTTGAATTACTACTAGACATTTTCACTAGAAAATAGAAGTGTAAGATCTGTAACATCAAGTATCACTTCAGGGCTGGATAGTGCTGATATTGAAGGAAACAGTGGCATTGGAAGGCAGGAGATGATTCATCATTATCTTCTTAAAATAGTAGTGATATAATTTTATAACATTTGTGGGGAGTCAATACACAGGATACTGTGAGAATAGGGCCCCTGGAGCTGTGCAGAGCAAAGAGAGAATATATAATTCCTGCATGCTGACAGAGATATTTGAGCTGGCTTCTTAACATTCAAAAATGTTAACTAAGGAGGCTTTTCGGAGTTAAGACTTACAGCTAAAGATGTCCTGAAGCAAAAATAAGAATGCAATGGTGAATTAGCCACCACATTGACCATTACTAAAATCACTGCAAGACAGTTAACAAACTGGAGGGCAAATTCACATTTACACCAAGGGACTTGGAACAGCTCTGACAACATAGTGTCAAGCTCATTTTGGGGATTGTTGTAATCAGTTCCAGAAACCTGATTGTGGATGTCAATTCTTGGCTTACAAATTCATATAGAAATAGCAACGTCAATGGATGTTTTAATCAAGCCCCAAACTAAGGTTCCAGGTCTAGCAGATCTGTTATAGCCTCTGCAAACTGGAGGTAAGATACAGGACACAGAGGAATGCCTCTTTCTGCTCTTACACTTCTTTAATGTCATGATGAGGGAAGGCACCTCCCATGGGGCTGTATGAACATGTAATAAACAATATTCAATAGAAAGTATGAGTTTATTCATATGTAATAACAGAGGGTGAGCCATGACATTTTCTAGATGCTCTGCTGTGCCCATGCTTTCTACAAACACTAAACACATATTTTGAAATGTGCATCCACCCAGCTGAGTGCTCTTGCTTTGCACACAGAGGATGTCCAGACCATGATTTTTTTTTTGTTTTAAACACTTCTGCACAAGTGTAATTTTTGACGGCATGGTGGATTCATGCATACAAAAGCATGGGCATGAAGTATGAGGTTTCTTGAAATTACTGACATAGGTTCTTTTACCTCTTGTTTATCAATCATGCCATTTAAATTATTACCTTACAGGGGCAGGTACTTTATATTTATATACATGAATATATATGAACCTCTAATACCAAGGAGAATGAAGCTCACTCAGCTAAGTTCTTTAGACAAGACCAGAATGCATATTAAGCAAAGAAGCCATCTTAAGCTCCTCACTCCTGAGAATGTTATAATGCAGTGTGGTCAAACAGTTGCAGCTGTAGAGAAGGATCTCGAGTACTGGGTGCTGTATAATATAACATAAAAAGTGGGTGTTGCCTCAAAAAGCAAAGGAACATCTCTGACAGTTTCTTCTCAATTTTGCCTTATGCAAATAAATTGGATCTTTGATACAAAGACTGATCATGGACTGATCTATAGGGAGGGAAGAGAGCACCAATTTTGTGTGAACATGAGAGCAATGATCCAACTTTATTTTCTGTCTTGTGTAACAGAAAGCTCAGCCCTAACTAGGTCAAGTACAGTCATCTCTGCATATTGGTTCACAATCTTGGTTTAAAGGGACAACATCCTATGACATTCAAAATTATTATTTGAAGGGTAAATTTTAAAGGTACATTAAATCAATAATAAATCACTGGAAGAGATTTGAAGTTCAGAGCCCTCAAAACAAAACAAAATGAAAAAATAAAAGATAAAAAAGTTAAAAGTCCAGAAGGATGAAAACAAAGCTAACTAAATGAACATAGATCACTTTCACTTTTTTTCCCCTATCTGTGAACTATTGTTGACCTGGATGATTTGTAACATAAAACTAAAGTCTCCTTTAGGCAATGATTTACACCTTGCATACCGATAACTTGCTTACAGTTTACAGTGCTGACACGCAATATGTTCTGTCCTTATCCCTGGCTTGAGATGATTTGCTGAAATGTGACATGCAGGCTCTGAAAGTTAGCTGGAAGCTATGATTCCCATCAAGCAAAGAAATTATAGGAGGAAACCAGATGGAAATGCTGCAGGTTAACCCCAGGCATAACTGAACTAAACCTCTCAGCAGCAGTGTGGTCCATTTTGGTTCTGCGCTTTTTAGAAAACAGGCATGACAAGAGTAGGACTGATGCTTGTGCTTTTGTCACTGTTATTTAATACCACCTTCATAGGGATTTCTAGGGCACTAACTGTAGTCAGTCATTTTTTCAATGTTGTGACACAGCTGAGAACACTGCCCAAAGGATCTCAGTATCTGAGAATACATCAGTACAGTTTCTCAGTGCAGGTGGGAGAGAGGAGAGCCTTATGTTGCAGACTTTTGAGACCAAGGATGTTTTACTTCCTATTGCAGAGTGAACTTCGAGTTCAGCTCTCTGAGATTTCATGTTCAAGCATTTAATGGATTCAGTGGATGTGGACTGTAGTTTATTACCCTTGAGTATTAGTAGGGCAACTGCACATGTTTTCAAGGTTTCAGTGCTGTACACTTACATTGACCAAGAGCCTCAGTACCATAATGCCAGAGATCAAAGTTTAACATTAAAATAGAAAAAATATCCTGACTGAAGCTGTAAATATTGAGATGTAAGGATGAAATGTGACCAGTTCTGTAAATGTAACAGATTGAAGACACAGAAGAGTAAGGACCTGTTTTGTAAGCACATAGTCAAAGGCAGTGTTAACAGCTGCTAACTCCAAAAGAATGGGTAAAGAAAGCCCTGTGGAATTCTGTCTAATGCTGTGAATTTGATGCTGATGGACATTCAGTCACAACAGGTCCCTGCAATACATCTGAAAGGAGTTCATGTCTACCTCAAAACAGAACATTCCCATTCTTTTATCAACTACTTGTATAACTCCTTTCCCTCAGGAATAGCCTTTAGCTTCAAAAGGTATGAAAGGAAAATGAGAAAATGGCCCTAAGGTGGTGATATCATTATGATAAATTAGAGCAGAGTCCGCAGTGCCATTTAGATGAACTTTTCCAGACATGGATGCTTGGCTGAATCATTATAGTCACATCATCTACATTTTGGACTTAGATGTCTACATTTGGACTACTTAGAGAGTCTCTAAGTATTTTTTTTTCCTGGATACTTGTTGTCTACAAAGGTACTAAGTACTCCTCATAAGAATTTCTATTCACGAGGATTTCAGCAGTTATGGTTTTATGGTGACTCATTTGATATAATTTCCAGGTGCTTGAATTGCCATTGATCAGGGAAGTGGCTCCACTCCCAACTCTAGTAAATGATGGAGGTAAGACTGGAAGCTCTTCTGAAAACTACAGAGCTTCTTCTGAGCTCTCTCCAGTTTTAATGGAAACTTCTATAGAAAACCAGCTTTATCTTTTCAGTTTCTTACATGAGTTCCCTCTGTAATATTTCATTTACAATATGCTACCTTAAGAGGCTGCCGGCCCTAAAAGAAAATCACTTACTCTTTTTTTACTTTGCTGATAGATTTTGATGCTTTCTCTAGAAAGAATATTAGCTATCAGCAAATATTGAATTTCTTACAGATTTTTCTTGCTGTTCTACAGTGAAAGCATGATTTAATTGATTACTTTATGATGTTCCAGTGTGTTTCCATTTAGTTTAACTGCCACACAAGATGAAGTAACAATTAGATTTGCAGTTAAGGGCTTCTGAGCAGTGTCTTTTTCAGCTGTGTTCTCTTGCATAAAATCAACTTTGAAGATTTTAAAACAGTGGTCTCATTTTGAAGGGCTCAGTAAAACAATATTCTGAATATTCTGTGCAAACGATTTAGGTAACTCACTGACTGCATGTGAAGGGTCCTGCTGATTTAAACTACTCCACTGTATCCGGCCCCTGAAGACTTCAACCCAAAATGTACCTGTACTCTGTGACATGGTGTAGACTGTGGCCATGATGGAAAGGCTGAGTTTTACACAACAAAAGTTACATAGAGCACAGATGTCTTTTAAGTCACAGAGTTCCACAAATGTGTCTGCTAAAGCCTTTCTGAATAGCTCCACCAGTAACCAAAATATTTCAATCAAGAGATATTGCTGGTTGAAATAAATATTTTTTTCATTTGAGAATGTTGTTCAATTATTTTTTTAAAGGAAATTTTAAAAATTAAAACAAAACCTTAAATTCTTAAATAAATTTTCCCAGTCAATATGGTTTTTGGAATGACAAAAATTATTTTTACCATAAGAGAGGGGGGGAAAAAAAGATTAAATGTCAACTTAATATAAGAATTTTCAAATGAAATTCCAAACTGCTCTGAACAGTCACAGTCCTGGGTTTTCTAGAGAGAGGGGTCTCCATATTTTTATATGTCTTCTTTGCTTTGTGGAGCTGCAAGGCCAGGTGAGGACAGGTGGGTTTTGATCAAGTGAAGCCTTAGAGCTGAAGTGTCCAAGGCTTGGAGACAGTGCTCAAGCATGAACTTTGAAGCAGTCTCTCCAGATTCTGCAGGGTGCAGAAGGAAAACTGGTGTGAGAGATGACTTATGCACCCTTCTTCAATCCATCACTTATTGATGGTCAGAAAAGATGTTTTGAATGGAAAATTTCATCCAGGTCTTATATTATACTTACCCCATTTTACAGCATTCTCACAGCATTCATAGCAAGACTATAACAAAGAAACAGCATTTGGATCAGGATGTAATTTTGTTTGGAACAGACTTATGGCCATCTAATATAAATTCCTTTAATGTCAAACCTACCCTTCTACCTATGTCTGAGTATTTTTAGGTGATATTACACAGTGATATTGCAAATGTTTTTATTATGCAGCATTGCAAAAATAGTCACAGAAATAAAGGGAATACACAACCTCAAAAGATAAGGACTTTCACAGCATGACAATCCTTTTGATTTTAGTAAATTTCTCAATGCAGAAGTGAAACATAGTCATCATTCAAGTACAGAAAGAGAACCTGACAGAAATATAACTGCCCTGACCACAAAGCAGTTGCTTTGTTACAGTTGTTTTACTAAATACAAGGCTCTCACCAGTGAAGCCCATGCAAGAGGTTCACAAGTTGTCTAGGAGATACACTTCAACTGGACTAAGAGCAGAAATTGAATGCTTCCCACACATTTAACTTAAACCAAAATCCAGGAGAAAACCACTCCAAAATATTGGAATTGGTTTGGCGGCAAACTACTTTGCTGTTCAGAAATGATATATGCTTTTACCAAACTGCTGTGCCCTAGAGGTACTGTACTGGATAATCAAACTATGCTCTGATTTATAAAAAAATGCTGTTTCAGGGCCTGAATTTGCTGACCTGCAAGAAAAGAGAAAAAACAATTTGCTTTCCATCACAGCAGATCAGAACCTGTTAGGGTTTGGATAATTTTCATTTTAATATTTTTAAAGCATCCTGTTAAGCATTTTGTAAATATTGAAAAATTAAACATTTGTCAATATTGAAAAATTAAAGTAGAGGTAGAGCCTAGCTCACATGTTGAACAGTATAGTCTTCAATATCTATTGAGAAAATCTGCCTGGGGAAGGATTGTCATTCTTCCAAAAAGTCCAAGCCCAAGATGATGTTTAGGATTTCTGAAAGTGCAAGCTCAAACTGTTATTTTCAGCAACAAAACAGGTCTTTATTTGCACTACCAGTTATTTGTACTTTGCCTGGACTTTTGTGACATCACATACAAGTTGAAGGGTAAAAGTAATTTAGATGTTGGAACTAGAATATCTAAAAGAGCATTTATTTATTAATTTTATTCTTTATCATTACTCTTTTTTGCAAAATTCCAGGTAAGAGAGATTTTCTCCAGGAACCCCTTTGTGTAGCAGTTCTAGTGCATTGCACATTCAAGGCAAATTTCTGTAAAACTCTTGCCTGACAGAGCAGCAATTCTTGCTGTAATCTTCCATGTTCTTTTAAGCGTGAACCTAATCTAAGGAAATTTTTGGTCACTTTGCTCTCTTCCCATACCCAGTTCTGCCAGCTCTCTTGGTCTGTGCATGGGACTTGCTCAGTTGCTTCACTCTCATTATCAATGATTCTCATGTGCCTTCATTAGAGGAATTATAGAGAGAATTTTCTTGGTCCCACGTGCCATATAATTCCTATTTTGACTTGTGGCATCACAGCAGCCAAAGAGAAGCCTTGCACACTGCCTGGAATACCAGCTCAGTGCATCACTGCTGAAATGCATACTCCTAGCTGGGAATTACTCTTGTGGCATCTTCCTGGACCCTTCCCACTGAATCCCAGAGTCCATCCTGCCATCAAAGACCCTACATAGCAGTCTCTGATATGTCAGGGATGGAGGTCCAAAGAAGATCTGTGATAAAGCTCTCGATGTCACCCTCTCCCTTTGATGGATAGATGACACTACGACTGTGTGTAGAAGTGGCTGGGTTTGAAGAGTAATGTGATCATATAACATTTGCAAAAGTTTTCTAAAGGGTTTAGACCTGAGTAGACCTGGATAGTCTATTTTATTAAGCCACTGCTCAATCCAACACAAAGACATTTTCCATGTAGAAGAGGTAAAAAATCAGAAAAATGGGAGGGGTGAAGCTATGAAGTGACACTGAAAGCTGAATCAAAACTCTGAAGGCCAGTTTGTGTTATCAGTAATTTCACAATGAGCTGTCAGTTTCTCACTTTGATGAGAACTGAGTTACTCAGACTTAAAAAGAAAAGAGAATCTTTATTCAGTGAGTCAAGCACTCTTTTTTGCTATTCCTGACCACCACCTGTGGGGGTTAGACCACACAGCTCATGAACAACTCTGAATAGAAACAGCAGATGTGCTCCCACCCATCAGTGAGCCAATGAACAACTGCAAATCCAGGGACAGCACTTGCAAGCTGTTGATGTTTTTTCTCATTTATACACTGCAAGATAAACTATATTTTACATAATTTTAAAAAATGCTTTTTAATGAGGTATACAGATGAATATGTGTGCATATATCTGAGCATTGCTACACACAACATGACCACACATACAGGCATAAATATATATGTAGAGTCCCTTTTGGCTGAAAATCACATGAACCTTTCTGAGCTTGGGAACTGCTTTTTAAAATATTTAACTGGACAGTTTCCTATTCATTGCTTCAGCAGAAGATAGAAGTGAGGCTGAAGATCCAGCAAACTGAAACTATTGCCCAGCTGAAATTAATAAGGTGTCACCATGTGTGAGTTTGGAATAGCATAATTTAATGTAGTGCACAGAATATCATATCAGACGATGTGACTCCATCCTTGCCCTTTTGCTTAGTTCTGTAGCCTCACAAAGAAGTATAATACTGATTTAATGGACACTTTCTAAGAGAAACCTCTTGTGTCCTTAAAAAAAATCTGACCATTTTAATCATGCAGGCTCTGTCAGGAACATGGCTAGATCAAATGCAATTAATAACTTTTGATGAAAAGTCATCCACTCTCCAGGCTGTTTCAAGACTACCAAAATGACTGCTAGTGCCATCTATGGTGCTCAAGGATACAAGTGATGGTACAATACCTCACATCTCACAAGAATATTTGAGATGTTTGGCTGAAGAATACGTATGCTAATATTGACCACAAACCTGAGCTCACTGTGGTTTGTGCTTGCCTAAATTCTATTTCTGCTCTGAGGCACCCTGTGCTATTCTTGCAAGTTACTGCTGCAGATTCTTGCTTGCAGTACTGTTCTGGCTAATTGTGTACCATGCTGCTTTTCCTAACAATTGCCTGCTTTAAGTGGCACCTTCTTATTCAAACTCCTAAACTGCACAACTAAGCACTGCAGAGTGCTGAATGAGTGAAAGGTTGCAGATTTGCCTATCTCTGTGAGATAATGAAACCTCAAAATAGAGCTTGTAAAGTAACAGCTCACTAGCTGTTTATGAGATGCATAAATTACAACTCATGGTTCATTCTGCAGATTAGCACACTCTGCGCCTTTATTCATTTAAGTTTCTGTGGTTTAGAAGTACAAGAAATATATTTACTGTATCACTAATTTGGAGATCTGTTTTCAAACCCTCCTTACAGTGCAAAGATCAAATTTTGAGGAAGCCCAGGAACTGCTGAAATCACTCAGCAGTGAGACCCTGACTTCCAGTATTCCTGTTTGTGAAGAATCATATCTGTAGAACCCTACAGACTGATTTTGGTACCAATCATTAATAATCTTTCTGAGTATGTCATCCAGGTAGGAAATCAGCTAAGACTAGATTTTCTGGAGCAAGGTTATGCCATGTATCTGCTGAGGATGGTCTCTCTGGAGTGCTAAAACAGGCAGGCAGGGAACAGCTTAGACTAGATATGAATACCTCTTAAAATTTTGTTTAGCTACAAGAAAGTGAGCCCTCCTTTTCAGGAGCCCATCTTGTTTCCAGCATTAATGCCTGTATAAGAATTATCTAAAACAGTTCTAATATCCTGCTAGGTACTTTCCTACTTTTTTTTTTTTCTTCCTCCAGAGGAAGTTAGCAATTGTCAGAGTTCATATCTGCATGCAAATATCTTGCTCTTCATCTCACAGCCAGAAGAGTTTCAGGGAATGATGAATGCTCATGATGGTGAAGGCACAATTCAGTTCCCTAAATTGACATCTTGAGAGCATCTCAGACAACTACATTAGGATTTATAGATAAAACAGAGTATCTACAGAAAGCCTGTGACATTCTGGAGCATGGAAAGTTCTACAGGGTTGGAACAAGATGATCTTTTCCTTTTCTAACTCAAACCATTCTGTGATTCAAACTGTTCACAACAACCCAAGGCCTGTGTTTAACACTGCACAGCCACTGCTCTGATGGCAGATGGTGAGCACCCTTGAAAAATAAACAATTGAAGATACACTAAATTAATTACTTCTCTAAGTGTTCTATTGTAGAATGCCTTGACAATTAAGGGAAATTCAAAAACTATTGTATTCTGAAAATAATTCCCTAATAGCTAAGTATCACTTGTCTGAATGTTAATCCTAAAAGCTTTGGCTCCCATTTTTGTATTTAGAGGGATGGACTCTACCTGTTATATACCTTTAACATTTCTTCTGAACATGCCTAAACCTGAGACGTTCCTAAAGCAACAGCAAGAAACAGGAATTGCTGAACACAATGGTACTATATTTTTTCTTATTACTATGTGGACTATGAGTTCCCTTCCTAAGTTTCCAGCCACTTTGTTCTGAGTTGTAGCTGATGGATGATAGCTATATTCTTGTCCACAGGCATCATAGCCTCTAAGTATTTTTTATCTTGAGAAAAACTCTTACCTCTTCCAGGCCTAAACATTGCAACCCTCCAAATCCCAGTTGTTTTTCCCTACACTGCTGACAACAAGAAGAGAGAATTTTGATTTTGTGTTCACTATGCTTATTGCTTCTTTCTTCTGGACTGAGATCAAGAAACAAAGCTCAGGGAGGAGATAGCAGGACATAAATGATGATGTTTTTATTGCTTTTTCAGATTTGAGCCAGGTTTTCAAAGGGATTGTTTTACTAGAATTTGACTATTTCATTTGAAGTAGCACAAGTAAATTAATTCTTGCATCTGGGGAGCATTCACAAAGTTGCACACAACAGATTCAGCTATCCATCAGTAGAGAGCCCTCAGCCCCTGACCTGCAATGCTGCTGCTCTCCAAACCCACCCTGCCCAGCCTGGCTTTGGCTGTCCCCATCCCCTGGGAGCTGCCTGGCTGCCAGACTGGGGCTGTCCCAGTGCCTCCCAGCTGGTGCCTCTGCCTGGGGCTGGGACTGGCCTGACAGCAGCTGTGAGGGTTTGGCAAAGCCAAACTCCAACCAGGAGTCCTGATAGGCAAAAACTGTCCTGGCTCATGGGCCTCATGCCTGGGGCAGTGTCAGGGTCAGAGTTATTTCTTCCTACCTTTTGGTCAGCAAAAGCATTCTGGGAGATGGGCAGGACAACAGCTGCAACTCAATACTCTGAAACTCGAGAAAAATGCCAGAAAGTTAAGGGCACAACTGTCCAGTGAGCTTGTACAGTAGTTCCATTTATTTTACAACTGCAGGCTTTGAAACCCCAGATCATGTTCCCTAGAGTGGTCTGTGTCTGGCTGCCAGAGCAGGGAGGCAGGTCTCTGTTTGTGAGCAGATGACACCAACAGGATGCCAGCAATGCTCTCATCTCTCCTGACACTGCCGTGGGAGCTTGTGTTCCCTTTAAACCACTCTTCTGAGGAAATGTGGTAACTGGATGAAGGTTTTACTTATTTAGTGTGCTAATGAGGCAAAGTTTGGATGTGCACAGCTGGGTTTGGAGCCCAGCAGCTTGGAGAACTGTATGCTCTTCTGTAGGATAATTTTTAACCCCAACATCTGGAAGTTTACTGTAAGCAGCAGCTCCTGCTAAAGCTATTTGTCAGATGAAAATGACAGTGACAGTCCCTTTTGGGCTACAGCTGACTCCTGGTTCTGATGGATTTGATCCTCCCTGTTACAGCTCTTCTACTCTACATGCCACAGGAATGCAGAGTAGAGGTCGAAGTAGAGGTGGAGAGTGTCTCTCTGCTCTCCTACACCCATGCCTTATGTCTCTGTATTCTGAACAAATGAAATTATATAGAGCTGAGTCTGAATTCACTCATTTCATGCTCTGTTTAGCCATAATGAGAAAAAAAGCATTACACTGTAATCTGCTATTGAGTGCATTGCACCTTGGAGCCTTTGGTTCAGAAAAGGTAATTACAGTCTTCCTTTTAAAAGTCATAGTGGGACTGCTCTTCTCTTTGAAAGATGAGAAAAATAGAACAGCACCCTGAGGTCTCCATCTGTGTGAGAACTTGGATTGAAAGACAGATCATTGAGAAGCACAGGACTTGCTCTCTCTGCTCTTTGAGACAATTCAGAATAGGAGCCTGCCCTAATCATTAATCTGTGGTGTGGGAGCTGAAATGGGGAGTGAGAGAAGGGATATTCTATGTGAATATTACTAATGATTCTTTAGCTGCTCTTATGCTCCCTCCCAAGAGACAGAAAGAGAGATGGTGACCTGTAGCTTGGAGATTATGGCATTCACCCATATAGAGGAATATTGGGTCTCATGGCTTTGGTTAAAAGGCTGCACATGGATTTCTTGTTTCATTGAGGATTTCTAGGCCTAGCCCATACTTGGAGCAAATATTGACAGATTCTTTTTGGCTAGTCCACTGTAGCTCTCTGATGCATGTTGAAAATCGTTAAGCATTGCAACCTTCTTCAGACAGATGAAAGATTTTTTTGCATTTCCATCATTCTCAAAAATGCAATAATTTTATCAAAGCCTTTCAAGGATTAATAGTTTAGTTGCAGGCATTTCAATTTGCAAAATAAATAACGCCCCATCAATGGAAATGAGCAAAACACCAAAAGGACTGGATAAAAATTCCCAAACAAACAGAGCACTGGAAGCTGATATTAAAAGGAACAAAGAAAGAGAGGTAATGAATAATTCATGAAATTGTTTTGGAAAGTATTTTAAAAATAAATTTAATATGTGAGGAAAATATTTATTCCTTAGTCTTTTCCTTTTTGACTGCTTAGAGGTAGAAGTACAGGGATGAGAAGCAAAGAAATTAAAAACTTATAAAAGTGCATAAGTTTATCCAGAGGGAATATTTTCAAAGTTACTATATGTATCTAGCCAAATTGTGACACAGCACTCATCTCTGTCATGTTTGAATCCCTCACATTTATTACAGTCTTTCTAAGTCAGAAAACAATTAGGAGACGGAAATGCTCAGATGTAGGATCCAAGTAATTTAGTGAGGACTAACCTTTCTCACATGCTGAAAAATAGCAGGAGGACAGTAATATGGTAGACAAAAGGCAAACTTCTGACTCTGTTGCCCTCCTCTAAGAGTGCCTGGTTTAGATGGGGTCCTAACATCACATCTCATTTTGGAAATTTACTTTCATTGACCAAATTGGTTTCTTTGAAAAGCACCATTCCATTACAGGTGATTTGTATGAATTTTGATTTTCCTGGTGTACCTGGACAATGAAAAAAGGGCAAGAAGGGAGACAGTTGCTCATCTTGATATCCAGAAGTAGTGCACTTCATCAAAGCAACCTCTATAGCCACTGCAAGAGATGAGATTTTTCAGAGGAATATTGATTCCATGGTTTTTGGGCTTTGTTTCTTTCTCTGCTAATTACACATGAAACTTAGATGACCACCTTATACTAGGTGCATGTAGTAGAATGAGTGAATCCAAGTCTTTGTCAACACCAGACTGCAAGTTAGAAAAACAAAAGTGTTGCACTTTGTGAGAATGTGTTTTAGTGTAATTTAAAATTTAATTGATTTTCAGTTTAACCAAGATGCCTAGACTAATTTGTTCTGTCCTTGCAGGATCCCCATTAATTGATAGTTCCAATGGAAGAAGTTTGCTGCTCAGCGATTTATAACCTGGGATTGTTCATATATATATTTCTGAGAGAATTCCCCTACAGTCAGTAGCTAGGTTTGTTACTAATGCATCAGACATCACTAAGAAACACTCAGGCTTTTTAGTCAAATACTGCAGGATCAGAAAGTGGCTCTGTATTTCTAATGGTTAATTTTTAATTTCTCTGCTGAAGGTAAGACATACCCACACAACATGAAGTCCTTTAGCTCTGACATAAATATTGGTTAACCTTCCCTGATTGTGCAATATTGCACAGGATATTATTTGTCGTATTAAATCATTCTGTGAATCTCTCAAGTTCTGTACTCTGAATTTTTCAGTAGTCAGATAAGAAAAAAAAAATCTTCAAGATGAAATAAAATCCTTCCAGGCAATATGAGAGTTGGATAAAAGAGCCCAGGCTGCAGGAGGAGAGACAAGGAGGCATCAGGAAGTCAGTCATGCATGGCTGGGTGCTTCAAAGCTTGTTCGTAATTAAGAACCACTGAACTTCCGAAACACAGAGTTCTTTCATATTACTGATCAGCACATAATAAATTAACAGCCTGAGTTTGAAAGAATCCTTCACAGAAATTGGTCTTCAAAGTCACTCAACCAATAAAATTGACTGCAGCTTTTAAAAGTGAACTTTAGAGCCAGCATGTAGAGCTTGCTATAGAAAACATGTCTACAAAATTATGCATGGGTATCTCAAAGCAAAATAGCTCCAAAATAGCATGTGCAGCTAGGTAAATAGTGGGTTTATGAACAATTTCTGCAGGCAGTTGAAGATTAGTAGAGAAATCCCATCATTTGACTTGTGCCATATATTTAAGCTGTGTATTTCAGCTACCTAATAATCTCCATAGACTTTCTAGGTAGTCAGTAGAAGGAGAGATGTTCTCTCAAGTGGCATCTTGGAGATGTGGAACTTCTACCTTGTCTCCTGTCTTCAGTCACCTCCTGAATAATCTCTTCCTCTGTTGCCTAGAAAAAAAGATGAAGAAACAAGCCATCACATAAATTACTTAATTCAGCCCTTAATGATGACATCTGTGCATGAACTTTTAGTACTTATTTTAGACAGTGTTCATGTTGTGCTCGCTCATTTTCTTTGTTTTTAGCTGTTCTTTGTGTTTCCCAAACTACTTAGCCTAAGAGTGTTTGATTTCTCCATTACAGATGGCTTTATATTCCAGTTTCAGACTGCCTTTATATATCAGTTTGTACAACTGATTATTCTTTAATAAGTTTATTGTACTTTAAAGGATGCTATTTTACCATGTGAATTCATATATTAATCGGGCATGTGTGTGCTTTTAATGAAATCTACATTACAAAATTTGTTATAACAGCTAGCTGTGACATTGCTTGTTAATGATTCATTCTTAATGTTTTTTGTAAAATAGGTGGTAAGTTATTAGCTAATTTAGCTGCATCTAGTAATTATTTAATAAATATTAATAAAGATCCTGCACACGTAAATGCACACACACTTTTAATATAAAATTCTATTTTGCATGTAATAGTGCCTTATCAGGCTATCATCAGATAAATTTATGGTTATTATGCTTTCCTATTTGGTGAGAATATAAGCCAAAAATTGTCTTAGAAAGTTTCCATTCACTGAAATTGGCATAGAAATCCATCCAATTTTTCACATAAAATATGTAAATCTCTCTAATTTACATCAGGAGGTGAAAAAGATCAAACAACAAATAACCCAGGCTACAAAGAAAATAGGCAGCACTAATTCTGTTCAGCTCATTAGGAGAACTGGTAATCCAGTTTGATCAGGGGCCCTGTACCTGCATTGATGTGTTGAAGGACTTGTGACAGAAATACCTCAGTTTATGAAGGTCCTGTTAGTTATCTGCAGTGCTTTACAGTACAAAACTCCGGGGACTCATCCTGACAGGCTGAACTGCAGCCAGATGTCGTCTGCATGCCCCATCACACCAGATGCACAGCTGCCACTACAAGGATAGCAACTGGAACATGTAATGGCCTCACCCCTGCCTGGGTATTTCTACCACCTGGTCTGCTGGAAGTGTCCCTGCCTATGGAAGAAAGGTTGGAACTGGATGATTTTAAGGTCCCATCCAATCCTATCCATTCCATGGTTCTATTTCCTCTCCCTAAGAACCAGAGAAAATAATGTTTGAGGGCAAGAGGGGAGACAGTGCCAGCCCATACTTTACCCAGGGACTGGCCACAGTTTAGACAGAAACTTTGCAATGTAAATAGAAGGAATATATAAATTAAGAGATGAAACAGCAGTGTGAAGGACTTAAGTGACTTGTCTGATGGCAGGTAGGATGTTAACAGAGCTGTGAATCCTGAACCCAAGACTCAGACCTGTGTCTCACTTCCTGAGCCATGTGGAATTGCTGGCATTACATGTCTGTGCACAGTAGAACAAGCCCTAATCCCACAAGGGCATATGGCCAAAGGTTGAATGCTGGATAATTCACAGGTAAAAGTCTTTTCTGTTAAACTCAACAGCAGCTTGACCAACATTTTCTAGGGTGATTTTTGTAGCACTGTCTGGATTTGCTACCACCAAAAGGGACAGAGTAGGCAATGCTAGAAGAAAAAAAAATAGAATATTTTAAAATTTTATATAGAAAATATAGAATAATACTTAGACTTCGCAATCTGCATGCAGGGTGCAGATCCCCACATCCTGCTCTGTCCTAAAGCCATGAAAAATTTGATTCCATAGAATGGGGAATAGATAACAGGAAGGATTAGAAGTTCCTTTCCATTTTGTATAATGAGAAATGAGGTCAGACACAAGAACATAAATTTTGAAAAAATTTGCTGATGCTGTTTTTTAATAGAATAACATTTTAATACTCTGGTCACACAGAAAAATTTTATAGTTTGATGCATTATAATTTCGTTTGACAATCAGACATTCTTACTTTTTATAAAACCATATTGCATGTATTGGTAACGTTCTAAAAGAGCAAGACATCTATTATCAGATCACAGAAAAAAATACTCAAGCAAGAGAATTAAAAGTGCCATAGCAATTATTAATAGCATTATTAATAGCCAGGTCCTCGTCACAATGCATTATAGCATTTCCTTTGGAGACATTACAATATATCATGGGGAATGGACAAGATGACTTAATAGATCTTTTCTATCTTTTCTCTCACATAATCATGTCAATCAGAACTATAGAGTCAAAGTAATTTATACCTCCTATTGCTTACAGACTGCATTATTGTAGACCAGTTCTTCTGCACAGATCTAAGAACTGCAACTACAACATCACGAGGTTTCTTTCATGTGGATGCAATTTCAGCAGAACTGTAATAAAGGTGGGGACCTGTTTTATCAAATATTAATGGCAGAAATTGTTGGACTAACCTTGTCTTAAGGGTTTAGGTGACATAAAATTCTATCTTCAGTGGACTTTTCAAATCTCTTTTCTATGTGTGTGACTGAAGATCCCAGGCTGTGGATACATCTCATGTGTTATTATTCAGATTTCATAGGTTTGTCATCTTTCCTGGGTTGAAAACCTGAATACAAACATACATGAAAAGACACAGTCAACATTTTATCTTAAGAGTCATAATTTGGAAATGCAGGTATTGTAATTTTCCTCTTTATATATGGTAATTTCAGTGTATAATTTGGTTATTGTAAGTTTCACTATTGTTTAAATACTTCCTATCAATCATAATTTTTATTGCATTTCAATTAGAGTATGTAAAGAAAACTCCAGACATAAAGCTCTTCACTCATTCCATCACAATTAATTTGAAAGGAATTTTTATCAGGATCTATATTAGTTAATTCCTGTAGTCTTTCCAAAGTTTTTTAAAATTATGGAATTTATTCTTCCATTTCCAGTGTTTCAGTTAGGAATGGATATAAACATTTTTAGAATTTAAGGGCTGGAGAAAATTATGGCATGGGGAGTTCTTAATGCCTTTTACTGCACCCATTGCAGCTTTTGGTACAGTTTTTTTGCAGGTAAACTATATTAAGCCTCTTGCAAGTTTCACCATTTTAGTGATGTTTAGGATTCTGAAATGTCTACATTTTGCAGAGAAAGCAGCTGAATCAGGCCAGAGTAATTGTATTAGCCAAAATA
The DNA here is from genome assembly GCA_013397375.1 of Toxostoma redivivum. NCBI lineage: Eukaryota > Metazoa > Chordata > Aves > Passeriformes > Mimidae > Toxostoma > Toxostoma redivivum. The sequence continues at coordinate 912,583 of VXBI01014101.1, forward strand.
CACAGCAAGCAAAATAAGAAGTAAGGTATTTGAAGGCAAACTATTTCTATGTAGAGAGACTTCAATTCCTGTGAATGTAACTTTGACCAAAAAAATCCTTCATAATTCCAAAATTTTCCTAAAAGTGACAAAGTATCTGAAAATCTATTATGCCAAGAGCTAATGGCAATGCATGTAGAAAGTACTTTCCCCCAGTAAGCAATATTTGACCCAATATGATATCTAGAGAAAAAATATTCCAATTTTCAATTAGTTTGTGGTCACAATTGTGTCTTCCAATGTTACCATTCGCAGTTGTAAATGATGATATATTAATAAAATTCTAACTATTAAATTGCATCAGATATTGTAACATTTCTAATAGGTTTTATTATGCAGGAAATAGCTTTGTCATCTCTACTGACTGTGTAGTACCAAAAACAACTAGTCAGAAAAATGTTCATTCCATGGTTTAAGGCATGTGTAATGACAGAGAAAACTGTGCCCTTTTTAAAACAAACAACATGTTTTCTCAGTTAAAAAAAAAAGGAGGAAATATCTTGTTTGCAATAAACGGGATTTTTCTTCTACAAAACTGAATAATTTCAGGCATGAATGAGTCCTGAAAAACATTTCCTGTCAGAATTAAATGATGAGTATATCTGAATATGTGTTGCATTAGGGTAAAGTTTTGCTAGGACTTCACGATTGTCTTGTCATTTTCTGTATTTTCACATTTTTAGCAACAGGAGAATTAGAGTTTTATTTTCAGAGCCACAGCAAAATAATTTTATGTTTTTTTTCAGTTTGCATGCAGTCTTACATATGACAGTCCACCAAGAAACACTATGAAATTCAAGTGGCCATTATGACAATGGTTTTCTTAGTCTGTGCAGGAGTGGGAGTCCACTACTTGAAAGTACAGAAATCTTTCTGAGACCAAACCCTAGAGCAAGGTTGCTGTGTCCCTTCTGAAATACTTGGTCCTGACACAATAGAAGTAGGGAAGCCAGAGGATGATGCTGGAGGACAACCAAATGTAGGAGTATAAGCCAGGAATTCAAAGACTTCTGACTCACAGCAAAGATAAGTTACATTACAAATGGCTGCATCACAGCTAGACCCTAAACTCCAGTGTTGAAAATGGAGTTCCCTGAAAATTACATGTCTAAGTAAAAAGAGGGGTTGCAGCTGTTCATATTCCAGCAAGTGCCCTGCTCAGAAATGAGTAAATTCATTCAACATCACAAAGACTTGTCTATGGCTAAACTTAAATATGTAGTAGTATGTATGGAAAAGTTCCAGTTTAAGCACCAAAATGCTGCTTTTGCTCTGCTGCAGTTCAGTGGGCACTCAGAATGTCTAAATCCTTGGTCGTGGGAGTCTCTCCTGCAGCCAGAAATACTCTGAGCAAACACAGGGCAGTGATGAGTACAGTGCAAAAAGCAGAGGGAGTGCCTGGCAGTGGTCACAGAAAGAAGTGAGAAGTGAGATATTTGAGCCTTGAAGATTTCTCCTGTTGGGGGTGATTGAAATGTATATCTGCTTCCCTCCTCAATCCAGTGATCCCATACCTAGCTTGATGAGCCAGGGCTTGATCGAATTTGCAGTGATGATGGGGACAACAGGTAGCAAAAGGAACAGGGCAGAGAGCACACGATTCTCTACTGTTTATAGCACATTAATGAAAGCAGAGAGAACTGGATGCCAGTCCCTTCTTCCTGGACTACTAGTATGATTTGCACTGGTTATAAATAAATTTCAAATAGGAGGAATAGGAAAAAAAAAAAAACTACAACAAACCACTGGTTTCTAATCTCACTGCAATAATCCTATAATTTATGAGCTGTGCCTAGCACCTTGCAGTGCCCAGAACATTTCTGTGGCACCCTATACATAAAGTTCATGCCCATGGTATTCAGCTTATGCAGTGCTGTGACTGTGTCTAAAATGCCTAAAGGAAATAGTCCATGGTCTGAACTCACGTTTAGTCTCTGTGGAAAGCAAAGCTGTAGCATGTCTGGGAATGGTCTAAAACCTGAGAATTGCATGTGACAGAATTCCAGCATGCAGACTGCTCTCTTCTACTGTTTAACTTCCTTGCATGCATATAGCCAGAAATTAAGCTTTGCTAGTTGCAAGAACATATGCCTCATCCATGAGTGAGCCAAAAGCCAAGGTCAAAGTTGCGAGTGAATATACAATGAATTGTATGAATAAAATAGTTTAGGAGCTCAACTTTATAAAAAAAGGGAAAGTTTATACTGAAGACCAGTGTGGCTCTGTTTGTAACAGACAAGGTCTTCAGGTTAAAAAAAACAAACAAACAAACAAACAAAAAAACCAGTCAAAACCATGAGAGTTTCAGAGAGATTCTTGGTACTTAACTCTCTTTTATTTCAGAGTTGAGAAAGATATCCTGAACCATCATTTTGATGTTTAGATCAAAATATTTTTACAAATCCCTTGGCACTTCCAAGTGTTTTTATTATTGTATATTAACACTCAAAGCTACAAACATCTTTTACATTTAGGCCTTACTTGACATAATTTTTCATCAGGAAATCAACCCTGAAATGTGATGAATGTTAAAGTGAAACCTCTGGTTCATTTAATGTCATGGACCCTTTGTTGAAAATATTGGTCATCTTGCAATAGTACCACATTTTTCTTTAGCTCCTTATCTTCTGTATATTTCTGTTTAACATTTTGTATGGTGTCTATTTCCTTGTATCTTGAGAAAACAGAGAGTTTAATCCTCTCTGTACAAAATTTATTATACTAATATTTGGATAATTGTAATATTTGACATATATTTAAAGCTGTATTTTGTTAAGCTACAGGAAATTAATTTTTAAACTTGTCATATACTGAGTATGACATTTCTAAGTCAAATTTCTGTATTGCTTTGCTGCTTTCAGGCAATTCTTCACTTGCCAGGTTTGGTATCAGGCATAGAAGGCTGTATTGAGTCACTGCTCATTTGAGTGTTAAAATTCAATTTACAGTTGCACAGATGTTCTGAGATCCTTTGAATTTAATGAGGATGACTCACACAGATGAGTAAAGAGGATGGACTTTGAGTCCTCTAATGCTTTCTGAGATCAATGCATTCCAGATGAAAATCATTCAGCTCGATCCATGCTATCATACTGAACTGCCCATTATCTTTGTCCTCTTGCCTTGTCTTGCTGCTTAAAATAGGTGTATTTAGGAATGAACTGGTTTTAGTGACCATTACCTGACTTGCAATAATGACATGATATTTCCTGCCTTATTTTTATATTCCACTGCTAATGGCCTGTATCAGTCCTTGAAAAGTTTTGGTTTATGAAGTTATTCTTTATACAGAGAGGACAGTATATTATGCCTGTAATGTTACTTTGTTAGTAAAATCAGATTATTTCCAAATGAGTTTATTATTTAGAAAAGAAAAATTAAAAGTAGCTTTAAGTAAATCCTATTTTTGCATATGAATTTGAAACACTGGAAAATATTAGGGCAAACAGAGACCATTCACACCAGTGGTGTAGTCTGGCATGGGTCTGTGAGTATCTGTGAAGTATCACTAGACAAGCAGGAGTGCAACTGCTGAATATGAGTTGTGGGAAGGAGTTGAGAAATTGCATGACAATGATTTACATGAACAGAGATTAAAAATACTGTAACTATTTGGAAAGCAGAACAATAAACAAAGAAAAACTAAAATGTATCAAATTAAATGAAATGATAAATCTTGAAAGAATTCAGATCAGGACTTTCTGTCTCCCCATCAAATTATGAAGAGACAAAACATGTATTTAGTGAAAACCGAAGAGAAATTAGAATTAGAAAGGATGCAGTTAGGACATAAAATAACCATGCTTCTTGGAACTCATTGTCTCAGTATGTTTTTAAAACCAAGAATTTCACAAGCAGTGAAGAAGAACCGAGTATCATAAGAATTTTTAGAGCTGTGAAAATTAGTACTACAAAGTTTTGGAAAAGAAATTTATGATTCAGGGTTTAATCTAAGTTTTAACTATCACCAAGAAGAGGAAAAGTGCAAAGAGTAGTGTATACTTTAATTACCCCATGTTAGTCTCATTCCTCTGGACATCTGGTACTGGTTATTGTCAGAGAGAGATTTTGGACAAGCTGAACCTTCATGTTTGAAAAAATTAGTAAATCAAATGCCCACTTTCATAACAGCAGTTTCTGGATACTGTGAACTGCCTCAGAGCACCTCCCTCCTTCCTGATAAATCCCTCTGCCTCGTCCCTCCCCAGGAGGGGACAACTCTGGAAGGTGCCTTGATAGCAAAGCTGGATAGTCCTGCTACCAGGAAAGGCAAATAGATCCAAGGAAATGTATAGAAACACCATGCTGCACCATACAAATAGGAAAAGGGAAAGCAGGGGCAGGTGGATCTCTCTTCCTTTCTTTTCTAAGAAATCTTCTTGTTTCAGACATGGTGTGTGTGTCTGTATTTGTATGTGTGGTGGGGGAGCAGGGGCACTGGTACTTTGGAACTGGATGCAGCCCTGGGGAACAGTTTTATTATAATGGGGCTCTCAAAAAGCAGCTTATATTCCATTGTAATTTTGGCAGGGGGTGTCCTTGGCTCCATAAAGGTATCTGCTGCCTAGCATATTAAAAGCGATATAGGGTGGGCTGAAAACCATCAACCAAGGCTAAGTCCAAACAAGGCAATACCAATGACAAGAATGAGGATGACTCCACTATTAAAATCTTATCGGAATGGATTCACTAAGGGGTACCGTCATAGCATATGAATTAAGGTCTTCTTTTCCCATCTACAGCTTTACATTACCAGCATTTATTGCAGTCTTATTCTTGATGGTTTCATTTTGGCTGGTGTCCAAGGTAGGCTAAAAATAGATTTTATCTGGCTGTTTCTCAGCCTCAGGTTGATGAAGGATATATTGATATTCCAGTTTGTGCTACAACTTATTGTCCCTGTGATGTGATGTGTGTGAGAGAGAGAGGCAAGGAAAAAGTGAAAGATTTTCTTCGCCATCTTACATGCACTGAGGAAACCTTGCTGCTTTTTGTTCTACCTCAGAGTCCCTCATAACCTGACTCCCTCATTATGGTTTCACTGAAAGCAAGGAGAGAGTAATTTCTGCCATCCAGTTGAATTTGTGCTCAGATTTGAGAAAACAACTTTGTCAAAAAAGCATATAAAACAAGTTCAAAGAATGCAGAAGAGCACAGAATATGCCCATCAAGGATGTAATGAGTTTAGATTATTTTACATCATCCTCCAGTTGTACCCCAGAGTCTGAACTGAGGGAGAAGCAAAATTGGCTCCAGCACAGGTCAAAGCAGTTATGAAAGACATTTGCATTGACGAGAGGCTCCATTTGTTGTCCAGAAGCCCAGAATCCTTCTGCTCTTTGAGGCAAGGGAGCATGGAGTTCCCAGCAGTGCCCCTCCTCTTTTACCTATGGCAAGTGAGTACACCAATGCTACATTAGTATTCCCATACTGCTCCTGTGAGCCTACTCTGGTGTTCCTTGCTGCTCTCATACAATACAGAACACACATGGCTGCTCAAAAAAGGCTTTATACTCAACCTAATGGGTGAATTAACTAGAATACTGCATATTGACTCTCCTTAAATTACTGATAATATATCTGCTTATGCTTTAAAGGCTATGGCACTCTAGATCATGGAGTTAAATAGAAGCCTGAGTTATGGTAATGTTCAATTTAGGATTTTCTAGGCTACTGAGAAGAAAAAGAATGCAAAAAGATAGTTATAGTATACTAAGTAGGTTGGTAGAGAATTTAAGTCTAGTTCATAATCCTGTTTGTGGATTTCAAAGAGAGTCTGAAGAAAAACGAATTGCTGGTCTATTAGTGGTTGTGTTTATGTTTACTATAAAGAAAAATGCTATATTGAACAACAGAAAAAAAATTCACTTGGGAGACAAAGTAAATTTTGTGATGGATTTTTTTTTTATGCTACAGAATTGTTATGGTGTAAGCAGCCTCTTTTATTTTTCCCATTGAGACCAAAAGTGATAGTGCTCCAAATTCAGTTTGTTGTTATATTCTCACGTGTTCTCCTTTTCCTAGGTCCTTTATAGTGTGAATCATTCTTGGCTCATATAGTCTCAATATTTCAAGCCTGAAAAGTACTATCTCCTGAGTTCAAAAGAACATCAGATGCACTGAGCACATTTCAGAAAGCATTGAGTCTAGCTCAGGGTAGGAACTCATCGTTTTATATTTGCTGTTTTGTTTCTGGATTTCACTGGGTTTTGTGGCAGTAAGTGTGAACATATTGGTTTTGGTGTATACCATGCAGAAAGAAGCTGGACAGTTGCTCTTCAAATACATTGGTTATTTTCAATCATTTTCCAAAGCAGCACCTATGCTGACAACTTAACCAGTTCCAGAGTTCAGACACCATCAGCATACTCATAGCATATTTCCCAGCATGACTTGACCTGAGTCAACAAATGTCCTCTTGAACAATTCCCTGGAGTAAGCACAGACTGGAGTCTATTTCCAGTACACTGCCTGAAGGCAGCTACACTTTGGAAGCATAGCATGGACATATCTGGGCCAAGCTGCTGATCTCAGAACCAAAGCAAGGGTCCTGACACTGTTAAATTTAGCAGTATAGATGTAGTGTGTATGACCAAGAGCATAAAAAGCACTTGGCACACTAATCCTAACCCAATAGCTCGGACAGCCTCTTGGGAAGGTTCCAGGCAAAGTACATGCACAGTTTCCTTCAGATTAAAAAATAATCATTGCATATTTGATAAATTTCTCCCTTCCCCTTTATGTGCCTGACCCAGTAGCCTGTAAGGTCTGGTTATCTCTTGCTGCTCTCTGTCTGTCCCCATGACTACAGTATTTGAATTTCAGCAGCATGTGCTTTGTGCCTTGCAGAGATGTTAGCTGGGGTTCTGGAGACAGGAGCGCTGCGTCAGCAGGGCACGGTGCCCAGACTGATTAGTTCTGCCATGTTGATGCAGCTATGCCGCTTCCTGTTCCACAGCGAGGACATTTGGAGACATCTGAGATATTGTTGCTTTGCATAGACATAAGGACAAACAGGCTGCTACTAAAAAATGCAAATGTGCACAGCAGAAAATAAAGTTATACATATCCCAGCTTTACATTTGCACGCACACTGCTTCTGTCTCAGAGGAGAGAGTCAGAAATGGCTGTTGCACACAGTTCAGCTTGCCTAAATCACTGAAATTAATATAAATAAATATGTTTTTTTATATACCATAATGTAGCCATTTGCTTTGTCTGCCAGTTTCTCACATTGATGCTTGTCGGTGCTCACCTTTGTACCTAGGTTATAGATCACAAGGAAATGGAGGCTTGTGACTGAAGAAGGCAGCTCATTTTCTATTCTGCAGAGCCTTAAAATACCCTTAAGTAGAGATACTATAATTCTGGTTGAAGACACTGACAACTCTGTCTGAAATTCGACCTCCTGACAACACTGGCCCATCAAACCAGGAGATAAGAACCAACCTCTCTGACCCAGCAGCAGCAGAAGCCAATGTGCCAGTGGATTTAAATGCTTAGTTTAAATTTAAGCTTTGCAGGTTTGCTACAGCTGTGCTCAAGTCCAATCCTGGCTGTTCTGCAGGACCCTTCTGTGTAGTACTATAACCCTGAGCTTCAGTGTATGCCTTGGACCTTTTCAGTGGCTGTCATTTGACAGGGATGTAATCAATCAACATATGTAATCTGAAGCAAAGGAAAAATGTTTAAACTCCTGCTGTCCCTGGTGTCAAATCTTTAGTGCATTACCTCAAATCTATTGTGGTTTCTACAAAATACTTAATTTGTACCTTATCTGGTTTTTATAATTTAAGATGGTGACTGGGTAATTTCTTATGGTCATTTTCACTGCATTTTAAAAGGTTTCTGTAGAACCTGAGTTTTTTTCTGCCCTCTTTTATTCAGAATTCAGACACAAATCAAATGCTTGGGCATTTGTCCCAAGTAAGGGAACTGAAACCATCTGCACTGGGATGTAGAGGAAGAAGAGGTGGAAGAAGAAGGACATCAGATACTAAAAATGTGGAAACTACCTTTGTTGGCAGTTGGTCCATGTTAGAAGATTTTTCTACTTCTACAGACAGTTATTCTCACCTTCACAGGATATTTCTTGCCAAACCAGATGCTATTCTAATTATAGCAATTTTTTGCTGTTTTTTCTTTGCACTGGAAACTATTACTGGATGTGTTTACTAGGAAAACCTGGCAACTTTACTTCAGCTTTTGCGTTTTTAAACTAAGGTAATTGACTTTTCTTTCCAGTCCACTTCTAGTCACAAGTTTCAGTCTGCCCATTTGCTCCTAAACTGTGCCAAAACTCATTGATCCTTCAAGCTATAATCGGCTTAGATACCCCAAGCTGGACACTCCACTGACATGCTTGAAGAAAATTTTCACTTGACTCTTTTTCCCAAAGCCATGAAGTATTTCAGAGGATGACCTGGGACCAGGATTAGGCAATGCTTCTGAGTTGCTTTCTCTTTACTTTTGAATCTTGCTTGTTTTTCTCATCTGTTATCCTCTAGTCCTTAAAATAAACTCAGGGCCATCAGACCATATAGTGACTCAGATTTATGATACACTATGAGTTCCATTCCACATGGATAGCTGAGCACAGCTGGAACGATGCAATGGGACTAGACATGTCTGTGAATGTTCACAGAAGGAGAATTGTTTTTAAAATGGAGGAAGAAGCTATATTATATTGCATACGGCTTGTCAGAATTCATTTTTAGAGTATCTGTCAAAAGCCTCACATTATTTCATAAAACCTAGGGAAATAGCAAGAGTGGGAGAGGGAGAGGTGTCAAAAAGAATTCAAATTGGCTAGTCCACCCAGTATTGCAGATCCAGCATAAAGTTATATTGTAGTCCCTCATCCTGAGACTTCAGATAATCCCATTAACCTCCAAACTGTTTTTGTCTTGGAATTTTCATTTGAGGTAATCTGCACTGAGATTTTACAGTTCACTGATGATTAGAAGTCAGGGCTGTTACAATATTACATTTGAGTGAGATAACTTGATTTGCAGCATATGCTAGGTATACCCCCAAAGCATTGTCCTGATTCCAGGAGCGAGATTAAGGTACTAAGGGCTGCTGAAGCTTTTATTAAAGGTACAGGGCCGGAAATGAATTCATCTGTTTGCTGTATGTAGGCATAATTTAGCTATTAAAAAAAATCTAAACCAACAGGGCAAGATTCTGATCTTAATTAAAATGGAGTAAATCCAATGCAGCTTCAGCACACAAATAAATAGTCTGAACTTATATTTATATTAACTGAGATGAGAATCTGACTTAGTAATTATGAATTTACTTCAACATTTGATCTAATAATTGCTGTTGTCTGTGGCTTTATTTTTAACAAAAGAACGTACTCTCTTGTGAATCACTCACCATGAGACCTCCCTCCTTAGAGACATCTTCCCAGAGAGATTTTTCTCTATTCTTGCAATGAGTAAGTGGGAAACCCCAAGGTGAGTGCACTGAGCATATGTTTCCCCCTGGGGAAATGTGTAATCATCAGAATGGCTGAGATCTGAATATCTGAACCATTAGATAAAATCATTTACAGAAGAAAAAAAAAAAATTCTTAAAAATCTTCCCATCCTCACACTTAACTTATTTTTCCTGCTTTAGTTTGAGGGCAATGTATTCCTTCAGTGCTTTTAGGCTGGCAGCAGGTTACGTTATAAAGGTAATGTGACTATGCTGCACAATCCAGTAGAGCTGGATTGATTGGCATGAAACATAAACCTATCAAAATAGAAAATCAAGCAGCCTGATAACTCTGCTGTCAAGGCACATTTATCTTTCATTGCAGCCTTGGCGGTCCCCCTGTCTGGGATTAAAAAGCTAAAATTCTGTTGTGATCATTGCAATAATCTTAAATTAGTGTGAAAATTTTCCATTAAAATTTCTTTTCAATAAGAACTTCATTTTGAAAACCCACATATATGTCTTTTTACTACATGCCCTGGTGTTTGAGAAATATCTTCAGTGTTTCTCAAATACCCCATCAACACTGCTATATACTTCATACATTATTTCCAAAACCCCTCATTCACCTTCACATTAGTGTATCAACAGTGATTTTACTTTTCTTGACTTGCACATCACAATGACATAAGCATTGCACTCCAAATTTGCCCTTAAGAACCTTCCCTCTGGCTTCCACCTTTTACACACAAACTCTGGGCTTTTCACTTTGCTAGAATGCTTTTAGGGTTGAGACTGTCTAGATGACATGTTTTCCTCTGGCTTGTAAGGATTTTCTAAAGGAATTGGATCAAGTTCTTTATATATGGATTGCTTAAATTTCTCTCAACCCTCAAGAAATGTTTTTAAATAACCAATGAACAGCCATCACATGCCTAGAACTGACATGACAACACCGGGCCACAGCTCAAGAATAAAGTCATGGCTCTTCTCAAAGTGCTGCAGATTTGCAAAAATATGTCAAGCCCACAAACAAAAATCACATCCAAACGTCAAATATCTTTAAAGAAATATTCTTTCTTCCATCTCTTCGGGCTTAGACATTACTTAAACTCCCAGTATAAGTTCTAGTGTGGTAAAAGCGGGGATTGAGGACCAAAGCACCTAAAGTGATTTTAGAGGACACTCCAGATGTGTGTAAACCACTGGTGACACTGATACCCTGGTACCATCTAACTGTTGGTTTGTTGTTGTGGACACCACATGTTCTCCTGATCTACAGAAGTCAAAGTCACTAGCAGGGATACCAGGTCAGGGGAAAGGCTGTTTATATTGCCTATAGTACAAACTTGAAAGAAACAAAATAGATCAGCAATTTGCTGCTATTATTCCATTTCTCCAAGTATTACGAATTGAGGTGTAGGAGAAGAGCATTTTCCTCTGCCCCATGTTGCCTCACCTTGAGTCCAGTACTGGACAGGGGGTTACAGTGTCTGCAAGTAAGAATTTTGTGTTAATAAAATAAAATTTCCACAAGTATTTTTGCTTAAGATTTTCTAAGAAGCAATTCTCTTTTCTTAAACTACTGATTATTTTAAAACATTCTGTGTATATTTAGTTTCCTCTGCTGGAAGACATGCTGGCAATCCTTTGTGGTGGCCTAGGAGGAAATAATTGAACATTAAAATACTGACTGCTTTCTAGGCAAGCTTAATGTACAGTGAAATGTACAGTGTATCGTAATGTTTTGTACTTAACCCCATGCCAGGACAAATTTTAAGATCCATCACTAAAAGGCATGCTTATGTAGACCTGCCTACTAACACAGAAGCTGTAATGCAGTTTGGTCAGTTAATGACATAGGAGATGATTAATTTTGAGTTGGTGTCATACATCCTGTATCATAGCTCATGTATTTCTAAACTGAAAGAAACCTGAAAGCCAAGAAAAGGAAAATCAATAGATTATTGTAATTAGGAAAAAAAAAAAAAAGAGCAAAAAACCAGTAATTTTTCCTCATCATCCCTTAGCAACTATGTGATATATCAAGGCTAATAAAGGAGACAAAATACCTGGTGCAGACAGAAAAGAGTGGGTTTGGGAGATGGAGGTAGTAATTTCTCTTTAATTTATCAAATCTCAGTTTACTCTTTTCAGAGTCTCATTTTAAAAGCCAAAGATCATATCTGCTTTACTTCCACAGAAGGATTTCAATTGCTTCAGTTGCCTTTCAAACCTAACAGAAATCTTGTGTTTGAGTCCTGGAAATAAGCAGTAGATAACAGCTCTGAGCAGTTTTTTCTAAATGTACTCACATCTGCGTATTTGTTATATGTCATTAGGAACCTAGTTAGGTGAGATATACACTATTCCCCTGCAGTGTCTGCTAGCCACATTAATAAATGTGTGGTTAGGCATGACCAATGTCTCTGAGTTTCAGCTGGTGTATATGCAGTGGTGTGGCTGCATGGATTCCAGGTGAAGTTGTGATAATTTATACCAGCAGAGAAACTGAACAAAACATTCCATGCTTTGTGAACATCTCCATTTTAAAATAAAGTGCATACTGATGACAGTGTAGAAACCTTATCAGCCTTGGTATTTCTCTTTCTATGACTCTTTATTATATTTTTATTATTATCTGTAAATAATTTTGGTGCAAATATTTTGTTTAAGTGTTTATCAAAGTAATGCAGGAAAGTAACCTAAAATCTGCATCTACCTACTGTCCAGTCTTGGTCATAAGATACAGCAAGACAGGTGAAAATTTCAAGTAAAAGAAATAACAAAGGCCAAGAACAGTGGTTGAATTTAACTTTTTTTTACCTAATCATAAGGTCTCTATTATTATCACTTTAGAAAATGTATCTCTGTGTTAAATAAAAAACAAACAAGCAAACAAACAAACAAACAAAAAAACCCCAACAGCCCAAAACAACCAAAAAACAACAACTTGTTTGAGTTAGAATAAGTTTCTTTATTGACTTTTATTATTCAATAGTAAACTAAGATGCAGACAATACTAAATTGGGAGGAGCTGTTGGGTCCATTGAAGCCAGAGAGGCCCCACAAAGAGAACTTTTCGAACGAGACAATGGGCAATGACCATTTGAGGTTTAACAGAGACGAGTGCCACATTCTGCACCTGGGATGGAGCAACCCTGGATGTATGGACAGAATTGGGAATGTTGCTGGGAAAAGGAATGGTCAGCAGAAAGCTGAACATGAGCCAGCAGTGCCCAGGCAGCCAGGAGGGCCAGCCCTGTCCTGGGGACATCAGGCACAGCATCACCAGCCAGGCAAGGGAGGGATTGTCATGCTCTGCTCTGCTCTGGGGCAGCCTCACCTCGAGTGCTGGGGCAGTTTTGGGGGCCACAATGTAAGAAAGGCTTTAAACTATTGCAGAGTGTCCAAAGGAGGGCAACAGAGATGGGGAAGGGCCCTGAGGGGAAGCCTGTGAGGAGTGGCTGAGGGCACTTGGTCTGTTCAGCCTGGAGGAGACTGAGGGGAGATCCCACTGCAGGTACAACTTCCCTGAGAGGGGNGAGTAGAACCTCATTGTCTAACATAGATGATAGTAATTGGGAAATAATTGTAAACATAATGTACGTAGTTTTTAGTATAAAAAGATAACACTGCCCTGAAGGGGCAGAGAGTGTGCCATGGCTGCCCTGCAAGACAGACCTTGCTGGGCTGAGAGAAAATATTACAGATAAGAAAATAATAAACAATCCCTGAGACCAAAACTGAAGAGCTCTCCTTTATTCCTTGGGCACATGAACTGCCAGACAAGAACTTTTACACATCTTGGAGGAAAAACCCAGACAGTTTCCAAGACTGAGGGAATGGCTTGAGTTGTGTCAGGAGAGATTTAGGTTGAATATTAGCAAAAGGTTCTTTACCCAGAGGGTGGCTGCATACTGGAACGAGTTTTCCCAGGAAGTGGTCACAGAAGCAAGAGTTTAGGAAGTATTTGGAAAATTCTCTCAAGCACATGGTGTGATTCTTGGGTCTGTCCTGTGCCAGGCCAGGAGCTGAACTTGGATGATTCTTGTGGGTCTCTTCAAACTCAGAATGTTCTCTGATTATATGATACTAATTTTTTATGTCCTCACCCCTGGAAGCAATTCAGAATTGTACTGACTTGTCTTCCCCTGACAGATTTGTTAAAATGCACCTTTCCATTATTCCTTTGTAGCTTTTATCTGATGTCAGTTTGCATGAATGGCTACTGAGGCTACTCAAAGCAGAGCAGTCCATCATATGTATAAGCAATCCATGTGGTCCTTCTAGAGGAGTAGTTGTGATCATAGAGACAGCCTTGGGAACAGCTGCAGTTCCAAAGCTGTGATCATTCTGTGCTAAATATTATAATACATACTTGCAACGACTTTCTTCTGCTGGGAATAGATGTTATCAAGGATGAATACTGATTAATGCATATGAGATAAGTTTTGGAGAGCATGGCTGGTAGAACCTTTGCCCTCTGAAAGTCTAAAGACTTTCCTTTTAACTTTAAATTTCATATAATACCTTCCAGAATAGAAGTTAGGTGCAGTATTGTAATATCCAGTCAATATACCCATTATATAGCTGTATGCAGTTTTGTTTAAGAGTCAGTGCATTTCTTATGCAGCATTCAAGCCTCTCTCTGGCTGTTGAGCTCATGTTTTCCAGGGAATCTCTTTTCTGAATGACTGCATGTAAGTTTTATAGTAACTGCATGAGAATATATATCTAGACTCTTATTCTCTTCTTCAGAAGACCTTCTTCTTCAGGAGAAGAGTCACAAATTGATTTTTAAGATGGTGATATATGGAGTTATTATTAATATCCTATTAGTAGTTAACATAACTTTACTCGATTATAAAGTTTGTCTCAATTTTCAAGCTATTACTGTGACAAGTTCTGGTTTCCATTTCCCACTCAAGACTTAATTCTGCAAGAACCTGATTGCTTTGATCTGAGACAGTGAGGCATGTAAATAGCAACCCAACTTAGATATGTAAGGATATCATTAAAGTATACTTGATACTTGCATATTTAAGCTGAAAGAAAAATCTAGTTAATTAGCTTGGAACATCCAGGTCTGAGTTCTGCCAAACTTGAGAAATGTTCATAGAATCATAGGATCAGCAGAAAAGTAGAAAATGTGATGTTCAAAGAAGTGGAGAAATGTCTGCTCAGAAAACAGGCCAGAGGGGAGCCTTTAAAGACATGAGACTGATAAAAAAATAAGACAATAAAGTGTTCTTCATTTCCATAGGGGATAAAAGACAAGGCTTAAAATTTGAGAAAGATTTCATTCAGACAGTAGAAAATCTTTTTATACAGCAGATAGTGATGCCCTAGAATTGTCTTGGCAGCCTGTGGAATTTCAATTAAAGCAGTGTTTTAAGATACAGGAGAAATAATTATCAGATAAAAATGACTGAGGTATGACTGATGCTGGGCTGAGACAGCATGATAGATTAGGTAATCTCTAAGATCTCTTCAGAACCTATTTTGCATACTTTTCTCTGTGATAATTTGAAGAAACAAAGTTAGATGCCTGGATTATTTAGTCTATCTGCCTTTGTCCTCCTCTGTAACAGAAGATACAAGTATTTGCCCAGACACTGAGGCATGCTGTGGGGAAAAATGCAAAAAGGACTTTTAACCAGTCAGATGCAATGACACTAAGTAGGGAGGTGGAAAAGATAGATAGAACAGGCTAAAAAACTTCTGTAGATTTGGCCAGAGTGCTTGGATTGAAACTCTGTTATCAGCATCCCTTGGGCTGCCAAGCTTTCAGTGACAACAGAATTTAAACACTCATTTTATTGACTGCTGATTCAGTTCTGTGGGAATTGAATAGGCAGTTTTTAGATCAAGAAGCAAAACCTGAAAGGTCCTAATTCTACAATTACCTACACATGGAGCTTAATCTACTTGAGTAGAACTGTTAGATGTGCTTATTCTGATATACAAAGAAAATGATGGATACAATCAAAATCAAAATCTCTGGATTGTACCCAAAGCATCCTGTAACTAGGTGACAGTTTTTGATCCACAAAAACTGGTGTACTTGCCTTTTTTAATAAAAATAGGAAAAAAGACCCAAACAAACCCCAAAAACTCACAGAAAACCAGAATAGTATACTTGGTGGAGCAGACATGTGTGAGTATATTCTGGAGTAAGTTACAGCACCTTCACATATACTGCAACACTGGATGTTTCAAATAATTGCTTTATATAACAATGTCTGTTAAAGCTCCACTTTCTTATGTGTTTTGGTACTTGGCATGTAAAATAAGACACCTGTTTCTTCACTCACATCATTAACTTGTCAAAGCTCAGAAGTTTTTCTCTGTTAAAATACTTGTAGCTGATAAATTATGTAGACTGCATGTTGTTTGATAATGGGCTTATTTGGTCAGGCATTTGAATACATCTGTTTGTCTTAAATAGATGAACTGGGGCATTTATCTGTCCTTTGTAGGACATCTAAAATTTAGATAGATATGTTTAAATGAGTCACTGATAGTCAAAGGAGAAAAATTAGGGCAGTCAATGCTGCATTCAGCTCATCCTAAAACAGGTCAGATGATATTGTCTGTCTCATTGAAAAGCTCATTGTATTTTTAAAGAAGCACAGATGTAAAGTTGTGTACATGTTTTGCTAATGTCATCAAAAGCCATAATATGTACATAAAAAGTGTTTTGTATAAGGAGTTGCCAGATTTTAACTGTTTGTCTTTTGAAATATTTGTATAGAGTGTATTGTGTAAGAACAGCACACTGATGTTTCTGAACTTAGACCATTAAGGTAAAAAAACTTGTAATTTTTTGCACACAGATGGCCTGAATCCAAAATTCAGGCCAGGGAGTTGTTAATGGGCACATTTAAAGACATATCAATTTTGATCCCAGTGTTTACTGTAAGTTTTTAGAGATGGGAGATATGAAAGAGAGGTTTGCTTTAATGATGGTCTTCTCTGGGAAACATCAACTACCCTTCTGCTTCCAGGTTCTGAAAGGCTTAAAACATTATTCTTCCTTCAATTCCCATCTCATCACAAGGCAGTGCCTATCAACTGTATCCTTGCATGTACCAATTTCTGGAAGCTAAAACAGATTTTCTGAAAGCCAAAGAGAAGAAGGTCTGAGTAAAAATGTTGATCACTTTGCAATAACATCTATGGGATGTTGATATTTTTGCTACAGAATAATTTTTTTCTTAATAAATAAGACGAAATACACTCATAGCATTTATGGAATAAAACAGTAAAAATTAAAATGGCTGCTTCAAGAAAGCCTGGGGAAATAAGTTTGCAGATTTTCAAATTCAGTTTGATAAATTTATAATATAGAGGATATCAGCAATGTTGACCTTAGGATCTCAATTTTATGCTTTACTTAACATTTACAAAGCACTGACAGTTAATCTATACTGTATTTTATTCTTTTTGTACAATGAAAACACTTTATATTTTTGTAGCCTGCCTTGCTTGATGAAGTGAGAAAGAATAGCTGTTTTTTAAATGTTTTAAGATTAGGCCAGTATTTCAGTGAATAGATAAAATTTGTGTTATGTAATAATCCAAATGTAAAAACCCAGTTTAGAAAATTATAAATTCCACATTTATTGCTTTTGACTTCTTAGGATACCCATATCAGGTTTTGAAGTCTGGAGCCCTCATGTGAGAAATTCAATTCTACACTTAAAACATTTTAATTATGGACTTTGTTATAGATACATGTTGTTACTAGGTATATAATTTTAGGGTTATTATGATATGTAATTTTGATACAGGTAGTGCACCTAGATTCTAAAAATACACATTCTAGAGGTAAGATTGAGATTAAGTAATTACAGAGGAAGTTAATATACAATCTATATTAATAAGTGGTAGTTACTTGTATAAAATAAGATTCAGTTTCAGTAAATTCTAGTTTCAATATAAAGCTATGTGTACCTGAATTATCAATATTATTGTTGTTAATAATAAATTGCTTGAAGACATTCTACCTAGCCTAGTGCTGGTGATTTTGCCAGAAATTAGAGTGCTGAATGTCTCTTTTTCAACATCTTTTTTCCTTCTTTTCTCTAGTCTAATCATTTCAGTCTGGGTCCACTGCCTAGTCTCAGCCTCTGTTGAGGTTTTGACAATGAAAAATTTGTAAGACTAGGTAGTTATTCCTATTTATAGTTCTTTTTGAATTTAACTTCTTTACTGTTATAAGAAAAGATTTTTTTGCTCTTTCCTAGGGCATGAAGCCATAGGCAATATCCAAACTGCCATGTCTCTGCTGATAGTGCAAAGACCATTTGCTGCCAAAGGTATCTTATGCTGCCAACACCAACTTCAAATGTCTATAGTAAAGGCTGTAGTCAACACTCAGCTGCTCTTCTGTGCTCAGTCAGCACCTGTAAATGTATTTCTTTGCTCTATGGAATTCGTTTTTGCACCTTTTACTTCTGGATCCCTAAATCAAATGGAAATTTCAAACATAAGTATGGCAGTGTGTGTGCAGTGAATCCAGTCTAATCTCCATGTGTGGCAAAGAATGCTGTACTGGTGTGCAGATAGGGATGCTTCCAGCTGCATCATTCCCAGCTCTGGCATGTCATTTAGGTCACAGAGCTTTTTCCAAATAGGCAGTGGTTATTTCCCTGAGTCTTTCAGACATTCAGAAATCTCTGAAAAAATGTGCTGAACCTGTCATTACTAATAGAAGGATGAGAAAGTGTAAAATCTCCTTACTGGTCCTGACTTCCTTCCCCAGAAGCAGCCTGGTAGATGCTCACTCTACAAATAACAGTATTTGCAAAGTGACCTGTTGTTTCTGCTTTGTTCAGCAATAATTTTTGCTTCTGTGTAACACTTCAGAATCTCATCTGAAAAATACTAAACTTCATGGTCTTGTGGTTGAATACAAAGTTCAAAATATGAAGTGAATATAACTAACCTCATGATAGCTGCTAGCATCCCTTAGCAACCCAAGGAAGTAATATGGGGGCTGGGAGAGTGATTTAATGTGACATTAACTAATAAGAACAATCACATCTAAAATGTCATTGTACTATGGATATTGTAATATAGATAATTGTAATTTTGTGCCTTTCTAAAGCAAAATATTAAAGTAATATTTTCTGACACAGGCAGAAGTGGTTCTTGTCCTGGGGAAAAGGACAGCTGGTTGCTACAAATTACTGTTATACTGAAGATGAAAAAGTTCAAACTGCTGTTCTTCCTATGCTTTTAAAACCATGGATGTTCTTGTGTAGTACACAGAGCCTGGTGTATCAGAAATTGAGTTAATGAAATAATTCCCATTGATTTCAAAGGGTGTTGGATTGATGCCAGAAGGAGAGTGGACACATTCTCTCTAGAAGCAATAGTCTTATCTATTTTCATATGCACCAAATTTCTATTACCCTCCCTCATTTTAGTGAGGAAACCAAACCAAACCAACCTACCAAAATCTTACTTTTCTTGTTCACAAGTTGTCAATAGTTTGGGGTACTTTTGTTCAAAAATCTATGTCTTCCTGCAAAACTTTTTGGTGCAGAAAGCCACATTCTAGCATAATGACATAGGGATACTCTGCTGACCACCATGGACAAGCCCATGGGAAGGGCATGGTTCCAGCATTCATGCTGCACCAGGACAAGCTCTGGCACATCTTTTAGAGCTAATGTTTGACAATGGCATTCTGCTTTGTCCAAGTTTACTGTCACTTGCAATAAAAAATTGTGTTGGATTATATCTCTGTGCTGTAAACAGGAAGAAATGTAGCTACTTTATAACTTGGAAGCTGTTTTGTGACTTTGATTCCTTTCTCATAAGAAGCATCCATATTTGCAAATAGCAGCTAGTGAGTTGTGGACAAGGATTAAGTATTTTTTTTGTCATGTACTGAGATTTACTAGGTAAAGACCTGGCTCACTTGTGTAACTATAATTTCATCATCTGTACCACTCTGTTTTATCTTTATTCTTGCTGTCATTTTATAGAAAACTAACTCATCACAGCTTGTCCTTTTTAAAGTCTGAGCCTCATGGTGCAGTTTTTAATTTTGATAACACTGTGAGATCCTGAGTCTTACCATCAAATAATGAATACAAAATAGTTTGGGATATTGATAAGCAGAGTCCTATATAGATATAAATAATATACTTCATTCTCTGTGCCTTTGAAATCCTCTTTTGTTTGCATTCAATAAACTTTTTACAGGTTCTAGGACAAATTAGGATCCTGTCTTCATCCCTTCCTTACAGAGTTCTTTCTTTAAGCCTGTAATTAGTTGCAGATGAAACTGTATCTATTTATGTGTTTAAGCATTTGATTGCTCCTAGAAACAGATGCTCACCTGTCTAAATTACAGTACTTTTTGCCTTCTCTCTGCAGGTTCAGTCCCTGGCCCAAAAGTAATTTAGGTCATTCCTGTGTCAGCAAAAGCAGAAGAAGATGCCTATTCACTGCATTTTTTACAATAGGACAGGGGTGGTACAGTCCTCTTTTTGTAACTTTGTAGACATTTTTATGGCATAGCATTACTCAGTATTTGTATACTTTTAAAGCCCAGAGGAGACAAGCAGTTTTGCAAGCATATAACTGGATTTACTGTAACAGCAAGGCATGCAAGACAGAGGGGAAACCTGTACTAAGGCTGCAGCTATGGCTTTTCTTAAGAAAAGAAAAAAACAACAAAACCAAACATCTAGAATGTTTCTTTCAAAGGGCATCTACTATGACAAGCAGGACTCTCCTGAGAGCGTTGGAAAGGGTGGGCAGTGAAGAAAGAGCAGGGTGGTTGCTACTCTTGAGGGATTCTCAGATGTAGGGATCCAGGTGTTATTCAAATAAAATCAACAGCTGGCAGAGCTGCAAAATCACTCACTAATAAGAATGGATTGAGCATTGCCTGGGGGGGCTGACAGCAGCTCAAAGGAGAGCCTCTCCTACACACCACATTTGTCTACATAAAGACTGGATTTTTGATTCACTGAGGTTGAATTTGGATGATCTGCTTCCATTATCACTTACCCTACTAACACAGCATACTGATTTTACTACCACCTCTGTTCTCTCTCATCCTCCTACACCTGTGTTCCAGGAAACCAATCTTACAGCTACTGCCTCCAGAAGTGCTGGCCAGCCCCAGCCTGTGCTCCCCTCACACAGCCTTACCTGCTGCAGCAGCATGGTTCTGAGGCTGCTGCTGCTAAAAACCTTTACAGCCTGCCAGGACCTACACATCTCTATTGTCCATCTGCACTGGCCTCTGGCAGGCTAACTTACCCCTACAGTTATTACAGTGATAAACACAGCTACTTGGAATATGCATGCCAACCAAAATGTGTTGCAGCATGTCAAAAAGATAAACAACAGGCTTTTCTTTCATATGGCCTAATATAAGCTTCTATACACCTTCTATATGAACACTGCCTATGTTCATAGTATACACATAAAACATACATATAACTACTCAGATATTTATTACCAATACCTAATCCAGATACATGTTCTGGCAACATGCAGTGCCACAATGATTGCCTCCCTGACTGCTCTTCAACAGGAATCCTCCCTAAATTAAATGCATATGCATTTCCCTCCCTGGTGTGTCTATGCACTTATATATATATATATATATATGCATATGTATACACACATGTGTGCTTCTCTGTGTATTTTACATATAAGTTAATGTATTAATAAGCCAGTACAATTTTATAGTATAAAATATAACTGAATTGTTAAAATTCAGGTAACTCAGGATGCCTTGAATCTGTAAGACAGTAAATGCAAAGCTTCTTTCTCAAACAGAGAACAGCAACCTACCTTTGAAGTGGGAACATCTTTTCCATGCAACCTCTCTGCCCATGTGAAACAACAAATATAGTGTTATGATCTGCCACACTCTTCTGTGCCTGGAGAGGGAAGAAAAACATTGCTTTGCAACACTAGACAAAGCCTCAGCTGACTTCCTCTGTTTCACTGACCAAAGCAAAATGAAATTCTCTACAGCTATATTCCAAGCAGAATTACCTGTAAGTATGCACAGAAGAAAGGCCACATTTTGAAACTTTTATCCACTGTAGATAAGACAGAAACCCTTTATAAGACGCAGCTTCATGCTGAGCATCTGTATTCCTCCCTCTCCCTCTGCTTCAAGCTTTTTCTGAATGAACCTGATGATGGTAACCCTCTGACTTCACAGAAAAATCTGGAATATCTTAAGGTACTGAAAGATACTACAGAGAAGTCTCTAGACTAAGAAGTAAATGAATTTCATACAAGTCAATGGTCTACCAGTCTGTGTTGGCTAGTGTTCATGATTTTTCCCCAAGCTCTAAATTACCCCAAGTGGTTTAGTCTGATTTAGCCTCAGCTGAAAGTGATGAGGATTTTTTCATTCATTTTAGAAAATGCTGGATCAGGCTTTACTCATTCTGTTCCTGAACCAAACCTTAAAGATGTCAATAAAGAGCTTTTTATGCAGTTTAATGGGCTTGTAGTCATTCCAGTAGTTCCATATAAA